>VZTV01094737.1:0-13058 GCA_013400875.1 Anhinga rufa
ATTTTTACTTACAATAAAATCAGACTTCTGAAACACCCTTCTGCCCACTTCTTTAGCTGGCAGGCTTAGGATATGTTTTGTGTATATTATGTGATACACATATAAATTCCAGGAATAAACATACTCTATAAACGTATATAAAACTTCTATAGAAATCTCTCTCAATTCACTCAAAAAATAAACAAAAAAAAAGCAACCCAAAACCAAATAACCAAACCCTCAAAAAAACCCACAAAAAAACACTAAAAAAAACCAAAACAAAAAAACCCCAAACAAACAAACAAAAAAGCCAAAGAAACAAAAACCCCCAAAACAAACACACAAAAACCAAACAACCAAAAAACCTGACCACACACACACCAAAAAGGCCCTTATTATCATACAGAGTCCAGCAAGGCAGTTTACCATGTTAGATGAAAATCTTCATGAAGTTATGATTATCAATAATACATGTTGTAAAGGCATGTAGTTGCGGTGCAAGAAGAAGGAAATAAAAATGGCATGCTCTCTTTTATGGCAAAAAAAAGAATGTATAAATGTGGTTTCTTCTTCCTTGATAAAACTGTAACCTCTATTTATTGAGCAGTATCTGCTCACTTTGTGAACCAGAATATTTTGAATGTGTTATTCCTGAAATATTAATGGAGCCATGAGAGAGTCGGCTTGACCTATGTATAACACATTAATCACATCACCAGAATTGTTAGCAAGCTTCTCTCACAAGGTAGTCTTTTATAGGAGAGGCTCTTCAATGAGAAAGAGCCAAATTATTGTTTAGTTTTCAGAGTTTACAAGATTGGCAGCAAAAAAGCGGGGGATGGTGTTGTCTAGGTTTTTTGGGAGTAGGGGTATAAAATCAGAACCTTTTGATATGTAGTCTTTGGAGGGTAAAAAACCAAAACAAACCACAAACAAAACTAAAACAACCACCACCAAAAACACCTCCTTCCCCTGCCAAAAAAAAACCCACAAGGCCCCATTATGAGATTTTGAAGACTCTTCTAGGTATATTTACACTTGTAGAAGTCTACACCATGAACTTTCTTGTGAAGAATTACTAAGACCTGAGAAAGTAGTCTCAGAATTTGAAAATTAGACTTTTTAAGATCAAATAATTATTCTAGTAGTAATAATTACTCCAGTTAGTGTTTCTTTAGAAAGATTTCATACTGATCAAATGAAAATTAGGTTTTCTTTCTTTTCTGACCTAGAATCTATTATTTTTCTGGTTTTTTGCTCCACCTCAACTTTTTTAAAGTTTTCCAACCCTCCTCCTGTCTAAAATGCAATTGCCTTAATTTAATCAGTAGCCCACTGTCTCACTTAGTAGAGCACCTAGCACTCTTTATGGCATATTTCATAACGGCAAGACTGTATCCCAGAATTCAGTCAGAATTTCAGATAATCTAGCATATACCATTTCTATTCTGCTTGATTTTGACAGTCCAAATATCTTTGGTGGAAAACTTGTCTTGGGTAGAAATCAATGTACTTTAATAGAAATCACTCCATGGGAAAGATGAGAGCATTAAGGATCTAAAATGGACATCTGAGCATCAAATTCCTAGATCGGATCTACAAAATGCTGTGACAAAGCATCTATGGCAACACTGCTTGCAGCTTCATTAGGCAAAATGATGTCAAAGTATTCACTTTAGATATTAATTTCCTATATTAGCACATGCTAGACTTTGGGTTCCTCCCCCCAGCTTGATGTACAGAAAGAATGCATAAAATCCTAGCTCTGTTCCGTTCCATTTCTTCTCTTCCTATGTAGCTGAGCTCATGGGCTTTGAGAATTTGCCTTTGACTGCATACTAGTCTGTAAAACAGACTAAAGTAAGGTAACATCAGAAAATGGGAAATTTATAGAAAAAGATTAGTGCAGATACAGTTAGGGAAAAAATAAACTTTTGAGTATCCCTTTTGTGCATGACTTGGACTACTGTATGGATATTGTCCTTGATTATAAGAGCTCTAACTATGGATAATTCAGAAAAAGGGCAGCAATTTTTAATTATTTTAATAATATTTAATTTCTGATTATTGAGCATATTCTGGTTGCTAGTAGAGTGTAAATATTGTACTGCTAGGAAAGAGATCACCCAGTTAGACTGGCTCTATAACTATACCAACTCAATGAATCACAGTGTATTACAGATGATGGAGATGGAAAAGGACTTTTCACTATATAGTATATATAGTCATATATATATATTTGTCAGTCAATGTAATTTTGCTCTCTTGATGTAATTTTTGTCTAGATAAATTAGGTTTTGACTGTGTCCTATGGAGAGGAATACCTCTCTATAATGAAAAGTAATTAAAAAAAAAAATCTTTCTTTTACTGCTCATAAATACTTTAATCTCAGTCTCGATAGTGACCGATTATGAAAAACACTCAGAATTAGTTAAAATAGCTCTGTTACAACAAGCTGTTTCAAATACAGTTTGTAACTATAACAAATATTTTAAAAAAATTGTAAAACCTTCCTTGAGATAACAACTACCAGTGGATCTTACGGACATTCACTAACCATCTTCTAACAAGACATTAGCTTCACTTCATAATTCTGTAAACTGACTTCATCCAATTACAATGTGATTTTTTTTCCCCCCCACTAATTTGATAATTCTCCAGTAAAACCTACTGACATGTTTAAACATTGAGATCTATCATACTTTTCAATTTTTGCTCAATAAAGAGCTAAAAAGAATGAGCAAGCTCTAAAATGAAAGCATGAAGTCATTCAGTCAACAAACACTCTTCATATTTTATCAAGTATGCTACTATTACCTTTACTCCATTTTGATAGTCACACTGCCAAGTTGGAGACTAATTTCATGGATTTAATTACTCGACTCACTTAAATTCCTGGCCACCTTTCCTTCCGTGTTTCTAGGACATCCCATTATGGTATTGGGGCTCCCCAGGGACAGATTTTTCAATGTAGATTCTCAGCATGAGACTCCTCTTCTATAACTTTAGGGATCTCAAAGTTAGCATATAGTCTCCCCCTATCAACAGAGAGTAAACATATTTTAGTGGATGTCCTGAAGTAAGTGCCAAAAAATGGAGAATGAGTTCCCCTTTGGAAGGGGCCTATAGCTCTTCATTGACTGTAATCGGGCAACCAGACTTTTGGCTTTAGAACCTTAATTCTGGGACCACAAAAGGGAGGTGAGATCTTCTTCCATTTGTTTTACTCTTTCTGGGTGTGGTTAGTTTTGCTGAATATCTGCCCACACATGACTACTGTTGAAAACAATTGTAATTCTCCTTTTGGATTTCACATTCTTTGGCCCCTTGTGAGTCTGTGAATGCTGGCATGATGTAAGAGGAATATGAAGGCAATGGTGCCCTTGAGGCATCCTGGCATTTGCATGAATTTGGGGATCTCTGTGTATTGTGGAGGCTGGAACAAATACAGTTCAACTGATGAACTGAAGAAAAGGTCAAGCAAGCAGAAACTTTTTTAAATCTTTGCCTGGTAAAAATTAGTAGAAATAGCCTGTAAAAATCTATTTTTAAGATAAACTATCTTTTTAATGAAAGAAAGCAGTTAAATGTGCTTTGAAATGTCAAACTGACAGCTCTGTTTTGTTAAAATCAAATGGTTTGGCTTTGCATCTTAGGAGGTGGAAAAAAAGGAGTTTGCTCATAAGGTCAAGTGTTCAAGCCAACCTGAAAGAATGAGTAGTGTTATAATTACTCCCACTGCTGTTCAAACATGAAGCTGACTGATGAAATGAGCCTTTTTGATTATGAACTTTGATATTGTACATTTAGGGTAAGCTTTTGAAAACTCACTGAGTTTAATCCCAGCTCTTTTTGACCTTGACTGAGAGTAGAGTGAACTCAAAAAGTTGTTTTATTCCTACTGGCACTCAGCATTATTATTTAACAAGGCATCTGTTACACAGTTTAACTAAACAATAGGTCACACGATAAATATGCAGAAAAACTCTTGAAACTACTGTACTGTAACGTCTAGACTTTGAATTTCTGTTGGGGAAAAAAGGGACTTTTCCTCCATAGTTTTAAAACTCAAATGATTTTTCAAGACCTCCTATAAATATTAACAGCCTTGTTATTAATATCAGTACAAGAATACAACTCTTTCCTATCTGAGTGAAGAAGACATCCTTTTGGGATAGATCATTGACATATATGGATAAAAGCAAGAAAAGGAAAACTCACTTATAAAAATCAGATATGATTTGAAAGGAGCCTATTAAAATATAAAAGGATATAATTACAATTAATAATTGCTCCTAATTCCCTCTGGCTGCTTTGAAGATTTCAGTGCAAAACTGTGGACTTGTCGTGGTTTAGCCCCAGTCAGCAGCCAAGCCCCACGCAGCCGCTCGCTCACTCCCCGCTAGTGGGATGGGGAGAGAATCGGAAGAGTAAAAGTGAGGAAACTCATGGGTTGAGATAAAGACAGTTTAATAGGGAAAGAAAGAGCCGCACATGCAAGCAAAGCAAAACAAGGAATTAATTCACTGCTTCCCATGGGCAGGCAGGTGTTCAGCCATCTCCAGGAAAGCAGGGCTCCATCACACATAATGGTTACTTGGGAAGACAAACGCCATCACTCCCCATGTCCCCCCTTCCTTCTTCTTCCCCCAGCTTTATATACTGAGCATGACATCATATGGTGTGGGATATCTCTTTGGTCAGTTGGGGTCAGCTGTCCCAGCTGTGTCCCCTCCCAGCTTCCCGTGCACCCGGCACAGCACGGGGAGCTGAAAAAGTCCTTGACTAGTGTAAGCGCTACTCAGCAACAACTAAAACATCTCCGCATTATCACCACTGCTTCAGCACAAATCCAAAACACAGCCCCATACTAGCTACTATGAAGAAAATTAACTCTATCCCAGCTGAAACCAGGACAGGATTACAAACATTAGCCTTTCAGGTGAATGTAACACTTATTTCAGAACCATGTGGAAACAAATATCCCTTTGGACTATTAATTTTTATGTAGTTTTACCAGCTAGAATGCTAGAATTCTGAAGATCCACCAGTAAACTTCTATTTTCATTATAAGATTTTAGAGACTTACTTGGAGTAACCCAAGAGCAGAAAGTGTGTGGTGCAGCCATCTGCTATCTACAATCCCTCATAAGCATAACAATGCTTTTAAAAGCTGTAGTATAGCTTGTATCATCTCTTTTGTGGCAGGCAGCAGCAGCGCCATGTAGTTTGGGTTCCCTGAGCTTCACCAGGTACTCCAACAGTCTGATCTCCTCTGTACTTCCACAGCTGGGCCAGCTCAGAACCCAGCACCAGTGCATTCCCTCATCCCGCAGTCCTTCCACAGCACGGGGGCTGCTCCTGACTGGTCCCATCTCATGGGAACAGAAAAGTAATATGGAAGTATCACGAGGGCTTTTTCTATTCTGTTTAGGTGAGATAGCTGTGAGTGGCCCTATAGTTATATAAAGGGACTAGAACACAATTATGACTAACCTGCTGGGTTTACTAGGGAGGAAAAACAAAATCTGGCTCCCAAAAAAAGGTGATGACAAAGCTGGTTTTCTGATCACCCAAAATTTTAAAGCAGAAAAGGTAAGCAAAGGTGACTTCTGAAAATTATTTTAATGTAATAATCCACATTTTAGGACCTGTCTTTTTTTAATAAAATACCTGCAGATTTTGGTGTTGTTTTATTTTTTTTTATATGCTTGTGTCTACCACCTCCTCCTCTATGCAGATCAGCTGGTTACCCTGGGAAGATGCCATCGCTGCAGGGAGTCTTACTAAGAAGCTGGGGTTGTTTTAGTTTTGAATACACTCAGGCTTATATTCATTATCAATAGAGAAGATTAGGTTGAGTTCCACAGCTGGAACCTGCTACTGAAAATGGTCTGTTGCTCTACCCTTTGCACTTAAGAGTTTTAATGCTGGGACGGATTAGTTGAAGTGTCCCTGTGGAGTATAGCTGTAGGTTTGTGATGGGATAGGAATTTTAAAAATAGATTAGGCCCAGCATGCTACCCGCTTTTTAGATCAGTAGTAGCTGCTTAAATTCAGGTTACAGAGATAAGCAACCAGAAGGATGACGGATGTGCTGTACTGAAGGCTGCTTTGCCCAGTGATGATCTGGTTCCGTGTTGCATGCACCAACTGCCTGGTCTAGCCTGAAGTGTTGAAAGTCAAGAGACTGGCCAAAGGATAGAGATTAACAGGTTGTGCTGAAAGGAAGAAACAGTCAAGAACTGGTCTAAGAATGTCTCTCAGTACATAAATTCATTAATGGTAAGGAGGGAAATTAGCACAGCTTTCACTATATCACAGGGAACTAGGATCTCTGTCACCCAGTGTTGAGTGCTTAGGAAAATGACATTTCCTGGCCAGACAGTGAAGGAAGGAATTGCTTGCAGCCTCCGATGCAATCTGCATATCAATGCACCTTTGTTCTTTAATTCTTTGTCATTGCTTTGTTTTATTTTTTTGGTTGGCTGGTTGGGTTTTTTTAGCATTGGAAAATGAAAAGATCAGGGATTGAATTTTGAATTCTTACAGATGGCAGCTCCTCATTCTACTGGTTTTGTGCCCAGGATGTATCCTTAGGTCTGATAGCAACAACAACACTCTTGATTCAGCACAAATCATACAACTTTTTGAAGGGAACATGTTATGTTTTTTATTAAGCAATTGTTTAGCAGAGAGCAAAACCTTCTTAGTAACCAAGTTAAGCATGGTGCTGATTCAAACTATTAGTAATGGTAACTTCCTGACCAAAAATTAGTATGTAGCTTTCTTGTTCTGCTTTGTCTTATAATTTGTTTTTTTTTTCAAAAAATCTGCTGCTTTACTGGTTTTCCGTGATATGTATCTAAAAAGCAGATACATGGGTTTTGGTTTAGATATTTTTCTTTTTAAGATGGAATGATTAAATCTAGTTTCAGTGGTGATGGCAATAGCATTCTTTATTCATTTAATTGTAGATTATAAAGAATATTTTACAGATTGGATTTCCTGTGTACTTCCTTCCAACCCTATCTGTTGGACTGACTTCTGGCACAATAATGATGTGTAAAAATAAGTCTTTTTTGTTATGACTAAGTATACATGGTCTGAGCATGAGACTAAAAGACAAGAACAAATTTACTTTGTGGTTTGGACCTGAATCAATGAGAAATTGATTCAGTTTCCATCAAAATATAAGAATTCTCCTATTGGCTCAGACAAGCCATCCGTCTAGACTGTCTTTCTAGTTTTCTGTCTCTAACAGTTGCAATTGAACATGCTGTTTAGGGAAAGCACACAAGACTGTCTGCTTCTGCAGTCCATTTCCTTCATGCTTTTCCAGCATCTGCATTCATTGAATTAGGTATGCAATGTGTGTACTCCTCTAGTCCTACTTTTTTTTTTTTTGGTATCAGTTTATGGTCCCGATCTCTCTTAATTGGTCTGATCCATTTTTAAACCTCACAGTTGTCTGCTTCCAACTTCTCAACAACAAATTCCAGATATTCACTACCTGATGTATTTTTAAACTAATGTCCAACTATTTTCAACTATGTGAAAAATGAAGATGGGCCTAAGTGGGAATATCAGATCTCAATGTCCCCACATTTTGGCATTTTTGGTTTCTGAACTGGTAAGATGGGCTGAAGCAAACCCTGTAGTCTGAACCAGCACTTCAGGAGGGAAGTTTCAACCTTCAGCCAAACCTTGCAATAGGTCACTAACAATGCGTTTGCTGACCACAAGGAATCAAGGGCAGCATAGGTGGAATACAGCTTTACTTTGTTATATTTACAGATGAGATCTAGCTAGCAAGGACAGCACAGACAGATAGGCTTAAAATTGGAAATAATTTTGATAAAGTCAAGAAATTACTAGAAAACAATAGGAGATAGTGGACACATTCTGTGGCAAAATGTGAGCCCTCTGCTTATGTTGGAAGAGTCAGATCTACAACTGCAGGAAAGGGAATATCTGGCTGGATAGAGAATCCTCAAAAACTATCCAAGAGTTGCAGCTAATTGCAAGCTGAACATTAATTTGCCTAATAGACAAATACCATATGGGAATGTACATGCCAAAGAATGGGTTGGGGTTCTTTGTTCTGCTCCCGTTTGTTCTGCACAACACAGGTTAATTTTGAAGTACCCTTTTTCAGTGTTGGGCATCACCTTTCAAAGAACCCCTAGATCAACTAAAGATTATTCAAATGACAGTTGTAAGGATAAGCAGAACTTTAGAAAATAAAAGCCTACACAGAAATTATGGAAAAAAATGATCTTATTTAGCTTAAAACAAGATGAGTAAGTAAGGAAGGGTGAGTGATCAAATATGTAAAAGGTTATTTTACATAGGAGAAAAGAATCAATTTTGGTAAGGAAAACCTATTAAATAATAAGGAAAAATGAGGATCGTAATCAGTAATAATACATAACATTATCCTGGGCTTGGAAATGAATTTGTCTCAATCCTACATGACAAATTTTTTAAGTTTTAATACTTCAGCAATTTGCATTTGAAGGGTTTGGCAGATTCTTAATTTCCAGAACAGACAAAATATTGAACAGAAGGTTTGAAGCACTGAAGAAAAAAGTGTGTGTGGGGGGAAGGCAGCAGAATATGTATGAGTGGAGAAGAGGTATGCAGGAACAAAGTTAGGAGAAACTGCATGTCTTTATAGAAATAATTATTTCTGCCATCATTTTAGCGATTATATAGAAATGTCTCTTGATTTAGGACTGGTTTGTTCTGTCGCATTCCAAAATTTTATAATTGGGGGAAAAATGATTCTGAATACATTCTTTATCTTGTAGATTGCCACTTGGAAGACTACTGCAGGAAGGTATGTAAGATGATAAGCATTTCTGCGTGTAGCGGTCATGTCTGTTAAGTCTTAATAAGTTTTGTTGAATCTAAATTTGTTTATACTGTGACATGGCTTCAGTTATACACAGTTTCGATTGTGCACAGCTTTCAGTTAAGAGGCAGCATAAATTTACAATCAGTCATTTTATTGCTTATAGTTAGATGTTATAGCAATGAACATCATCATGTGAATGAACATCACTATGTGGAGAGGTTAATTAGTTTACAGGATGTTAAATCAGTGCTCTCTACATACCTGTTATTGTGTGAGACCTTACATCACAAGAGGGAAGAAAAACTATGGTAAAAAGAAAGATCCTAATGTAAGACAGCTGAATAAAATGTGTGCTAGGGCTTTCTCCATTCTAAATTTAGGGCGGCTTTGGAGATACGTACTTTGCTTTGGGTCATTCAAACACTTTTCTTGAGATGCTGCCTTGTGCTGTCCATTTTTGCATCATACTAACCCCTTATTGTCGCGAGGGTCTTTCACTATTGCAGTTGTCCAGTCTATAGCATGGAGAAATTCTAATGTTAGTTGCCAATAATCTTGATTTTAACAGTTTAGAAAGAGAATTCTTGAGAACAAAGAAATCCCAATAACCCTGTAATCCCTGAATATCAACCACTGTCAAAGGGCTGAAGACTAAGGATTCTTGCCTTGTTAATTAATTTTCAAGGGGGACCAACTTTTATACCAAATGAAAGAAAAATTTCTAGATAATAAAGTGCAGATTGCTAGGTCAAGCATTGCAGAAGATGATTTTGCAGCAGTGATGATGTTCTCATTGAATTAGTTATTTGTCCAGGCAATATTTTTAGAGAAAATGAATGGATAAAGCTACATTTCAGGATCCCTAGCTGGAAGTTTGGTGTAGAACAGTTTCCCGTGGGTTAAGTTTTATAGTGAGGATGCCTGGTCAAAGTCAAGGAAAAGATTTCAGTTGCTTTTGATGGTCTTCAAGCCCCCATGCTCTTAAATCCTTTTCTAGGATCCTATAAGGAAATACTAAATGAGGGCCTGTACAAAAAAAGACACTTTTTAAAATCTGTTTGTGAGGAAGGCCTTTATGCGCATGAGCAGTAAAACAGCAGTACTCCTAAATGCTTCCACTAAATCATATATGTTTTATATGAAGAAGAGAGTTTGAGGAGATAAGTGGACTACAGCCTGAAATCCACTGTACCATCCTTTTTTCAGTAGCTGTCTTCTCTTCCATAGAACTGGTTACTCCAAGTGGATAAGCAATAGGATAAGAAATGTGTAATAAAACTTGGGATTGAAAGATTCAACTGGCAGAAAATACATTAGTGAGCAGCTGTTCTAGTAGTTTGGTACTGAATCTGAAATGCCTTTTCTTTTTCTTTTTCCCTATACATATCAGGCTCATTTACAGTATTTACATAGGACTTTGATATTGAAGACACTGATCAATATCCACTTTATTTTCCTCCATGCTTTTAAGCATTAGAGGAAATATGGGGGAGTCCTATCTGTAATGGAACTAAGGACTGAAGCTTACTATAGTGCCTTCACCTTTTGGAATGGCTCCAGAATGGCACTTCCACAGTCTTTGGAGTTGCTGCACTCAGGGAGCAATGCTTTCTACCTTTGAGATTTACGTTTAATATAAATTCCACTGAAACTCACCAGTACGATTATGTGTGTTGAAACAAAAGCAAACCATGCTATCTGTGATTTTAACTCTTGGGCCTGGCTCTATAGTCTATTTAAGAGGAGGATGCAAAGGAGATTGGTTTGAATCAAACACAAACATTTAAATATAAGGAGAATGGAAATTACATTTTGTGAAAAGAAAACATTTAGCATTAGCATTTAACTCCGCAATAAGCAAATAGACCAAATTACAGTAGCATGCTACTGCTTTTTCTTGCTGCTATGACACTTTTCTATTGCCCAGTCTCAGCTCCCATATCTTACAGTGGTTCCTCTCTGACTTTTTGTACTGCTAATGAATGGAGATAGGAAACAGGTATTGAAACACATCCATGTTTTAGAAGCAGAATATATCAGTAAGGAACCTACCAGGTATGTCTAGACACAGGAGGGGAATGTGCTTGGCAGATGTATGTTACACCAACTTGAACAACAGAATGGGGTCTGGATTTTTTAATGCAAGTCTAAAACAACATCAGGACAATTCATTTGAGGGAATCTTACATCAGACATAAAAAAATTTCCTTTGTTTGTCAATAGTAGTCATTGTTGCCATTGAAACAGAACAGGGCAAGACCTAGACTTTTCTCTCTACACTGTTAGGGATATCTCTTTAGTCATTTGTGTTTATAAGGTCAGTTCACTCTCAGTACACTGAGTGCCACTTAGAACTTTAAATTAGTTGTCCTGTAGGCTGATTTCTGCTTAATTTGAAGACAAGAGGAGGAATATTAATCATTAGGTAGTGGGGAAAGGAGAAAAGATTTTTAAATCAGTAAACCTTTAAATTGGCCATCTTTTATGGGATGGAAAGAAATACAGCCTGGATTGAGGAAAACCTTATTGTCCCAGAGCCAATTTATTTGTTTGTAAACAGAAGACAGAAAGTACCATAGATTTCAACCACTTTATTTTAAAAACCTTGTGATTAGACTGTGACTTGAGGCACTACGACTATGGTTACTAGCTTTCAATTATGACACTTTAAACTTGCTATACAGAGCAGTTGGTGGAAATGCTCTCTTGCATAAAAGCCTTTGATCCTGTGATGGATGTTCTATGAATTGGGGGGGAAAAAGGGACAGAATGGAAGTGCTGGGGAACTGGGGAAATAAATAATGAAGCCAGCTGATATTATGATGGCACAGCGGGAGCGGTATGTTCCATCCTGTTTTGTGATTTAGTTACGGGGAGGCGCTCCTTGCGTGGCACTCAGTTATTGAAATAATACTATCTGTGCATGAATTGTCAGGCGGGTTTTATGAATGTGCTGCAAAAGAATTGCATTCTACACCAGTCTGTGATGTTTGAGAGATTTTAACACGTTTAACCATAATGCTGTATTTCTATTTAGATGGGTTTTGCATCCTGGACTATGGTCTCTTTAGGCTTTAATCCCATGCTTTGATCCAGAGCGCTGTAAGGGTCCACTGAAGAACAATAGGCTTCTTAATTTATGTACACTATTTTAGATCTTGATAGCTGTTCTGCTTAACTTCTACACTGTCTTTGCTTCATTGCTTTACTGTGTTGTGAAGATGTTTAAACTGTTAGTGCTTTAATAACTTTCTAGTAACTATAAAAACTTAAATTGCATCTCTATTTAAACTTTAGGCTTCATTCTGATTGCAAATGAAGTGATTGCTTCCTAGTGTCAAACCAATTTATTTGTGTAGCGGCAAGCTGCAATACCATCTTGAAAATGATAAGAAATAAATCAGAAAGAGCAGGAGGTACCTAAAGGCCTACTAGAGACACCTTTATGCATAACCCGCAGAATGTCGTTCCCTGAATAGTTACATAATGGGATTCCCGCAGAATAAGGGCAGCGTAACATGAGCAGACTGCCAGCATCCAGCCAAGGCGGTCGGGGATCTGCCCCCACAGTTCGCTCCCATACAGCCTTGTTACCAAAAGATGTATAGAAGTGATGCAAAGCAACTTGAAAAGCTTTCTACATATTTACGCAAGGTTCAATAATGCTGTTGACATCAAACAAAAATAATAGTAAAGGGAATTTGACTCTTCCTTTTTGCATAGCCAAGATTTGAGCGTGTACAACCTCCTTCAGTATTAGTTTGACTTTTTTTTAACTCTTAATCAGTTACACTCTAAGTAGCCATTGTCTGTGCTCCGTTTTATTTAGGGCTGTGAACGGGGTGTAACTTCTGTTCCAAGGTGGCTCCAAGGTGTCATTGCGAGGAAGGCTACAAATACATATGGTACTCTCTGGGGCACTCTGGTTCTAAAATGGCAAAATCTTTCCTGTTTGGCCAAAAAAAGCTACAAGCCTGCTGTACTCTCCCAAGCGGAGCTGCCAACACTGCTCAACAAGTGTCTGGTTAGGATTACGGGAAACTTTCTCGCACGATTTCAGACAGGCCCCGTGTGCTTCATGCCGAATGGAGCCCGCCGGCCACTTCGCTTTCCCCTCGGGGCAGGGACCCTCGGCGGCGCCGCGCTCGGGGCGGGACACCCCAGCTCGGCGGGCCCGCCCGTGCCCCTCGGGGGCGCGCAGGGGCGGCTCGGGCCTGC
>VZTV01094741.1:0-33985 GCA_013400875.1 Anhinga rufa
AAGCCACAAAAGCGATCTGGACCCTTTTTCCTCCAGAAGCATAACGATCCTAGCAAGCAGCTGGCCTGTAACATGAGTCCTGCACCCTATGCTCTCTTTTGTGTGTGCCCTCCCAGCTAAAGAGTGGGTTATTGGATGTCTTTTGGCAGGTGCTACTAGATTAAGGGGGCCATGCACAAATTCTGAATTGGGCCTTTTTTGCACTACTTAAGTAAATGTCATTGACTGTGTAACCTTCCTTATCTCCTACCAGGGATTTTGTAGCAGAAAGGGTTTTTTCTGTGTACATTTCGTTAAAAGTTATATAACAGTTTTGTTTTCTTGTATGCGATTGAGAAATAACATACTTTCATTCTGAATGCCTTCCAAGACACTATACTGTCAATTCACCCCTGAAGACTGAGCAAAAACATCCCCAAACTTGAGCCAGCACAACAGTTGCTTTTGACAGGAGTCATCCCAACCTGTGCTCGAAGGGGTGCTACAGCAAGGACAAGGACACTCAGCTTTACTTCTGCTGCCCTGTGCCTTGGGAAATGGACTCAGAGCTGTAGCTAATCTCTTTGTGAAATATAGGATGACAGTTTTTTGTACTGACTAGGAAGCCATGGCATCAGAGTGGTAGAATAATAAGAACTAGTCTCCTGATAGTATAAACATGCAAACCCCATACCTGGGGTCTTAGGTTTTAAAGCTCACCAAGTCATGTATTCACAGAAAAGACCAAACTTTCTGTGCAGCAGCAGAGATGCAGTAGGAGGAAACTTGTGGGACACCCTTTTCCTTGCTGTTGAGGAGCACATGAACCTGTTTCTCACTTCAAAGAAGCAAAAGCCCAGAGGGGGAATTTTGTGTTGGAGATACTGAGGGGAAAGGTGTGCCCTGACTCCTTGCCTGTCCCAAGTGATCCTTCAGCAGCTTCTCCTCTCCTTCCCTTCCTATGTTTTCCATTTCTATTTCCCCTCTTCTGCTGATATCCCCTTTCCCCTAAAGCTAGGCTCCTTTTTCTTTCTATCCCTCGTGGTTCCTCCTCAGCCCTACAAAACCCTCTCTGATCCTCTTTGTGCTTTTCCTTCACCATGATCATCTCTGAGCATCTGCCCCAAGTGGGAACTCATCCAGAGAAGCTTTGCCTAAGCCCCCTTGTCCAGACACTACCACTTACTTTTTTTATAGCTCTGGTTTCATAGCTTGCTTTTTTCTGCTCTAAATGCAGAATCTGAAGAGCTGAATTAGAAGACTTGACCTGAAGAAGCAGGGGCAAATTCATAAGGAGAGGAGT
This sequence comes from Anhinga rufa, assembly GCA_013400875.1. Classification (NCBI taxonomy): domain Eukaryota; kingdom Metazoa; phylum Chordata; class Aves; order Suliformes; family Anhingidae; genus Anhinga; species Anhinga rufa. Next base: position 1,283 of record VZTV01094741.1, read on the forward strand.
CATGTCAGTATTGCTGATCCTCCAGAAATTTCTACAGTGTGAGCTTCACAGCTATTTGTTGTTCTTATGACAAGCATATTGTTTGCATTAGGGAAGGAATTATTTCATACCAATAAGAAAAGATAGCTAATTCAGCATAGTGGGAAAACTGTTTCATAGAGGTCAGAGAGATTTTTTTGTTTGTTTGCTTTAAACTAGGAATAATAGCATTTAGTTTTACAGCTATCTGTCTTCACATCTTTTATGCCTTTTTTCCATCTACAAACATTTGACCCTCCTCTGTATCAGCTGCATTGTTTCGCTTTGGAGTGAAGGCACATGAAAAGGAGAGCTCACAACAGCAACTCCCGCACAAAGTGAATGCACCTGTCCTCAAGGCAAATGAGGCTGCTCCCTGGCAGCTTCCTCTTATGCATGAGGAGAAACTTTAATCTACTCGAGTGGTGCCATCATATCAACGTATCAATGCCTCCCCACCCCCTGCTCCTAACCCTCTGTAAGGCATATCTGGACAGCAGCGGGGATTGCTCCGAAAACCCCTTGGCAGAGCCACCCGTGGCACCCACGTTAGTTGTTTGCAGCCTACCACAAAGCCCAAAGCGTACAAACAGGCTGCGCAACACCATGCGTTTCCTGATTTACTCAGTTGCATGCTTACTGGAGGCTGATTCACAGTAATTCATAGAATTCAGTCACTTGCATTTCAGGGACTTTTTAAAATAGCACTGCATAAAAAGCTCCCAACTACCCAGAGGCATTGACCAAGCACACAATAAACAGCCTTTGCCCTTCAGTTTCTAGGAAGCCATGCATCCAGGCCACCAGCACCAACCACCCAACGCATCTAGAGTAAGCCACCCAGCTTTGCAAACCAGATGAGGACAGGATGAGCCGCGCTCTCTGTACCCTTCTGTTGCACTAATTGCTGATGAGGATGTGAGCCAAGCTTGATTCCTCAGTCAGTGCCCTAGTCTACCATGGATTTGCTGTGCCTACTGGGCAGCTCAGCTCAAGGCTTATGTAGCAACTGCCTCCCCTCAAGCAAGTTCCTTCCTGGCTCCTCTCTCACCCACAACCTGCTCCTAAAATGACAAGGAACAGGTACGTGAATTGCCTTCTCCCCTTTGAAGGCATGTCAGGTATTAGCCAGGCTCTCTGGGGAGGGATGTACACTTGCTGCTTCTTCTTCATCTGACCGGTGCACAGAGGGTTTGGACTTCCAAGTTTGCCAACACTGGTACAGCCTTCGTGGCTTCCCAAGCAATGCAATGAACTTCAATAATCTTAAGAAAAGGGCGGGGGGGGATTCATTTGAGCCCTGGCCTTTACCAAAAGAGCTGATTTAGAAGAGCTGACTGTAGCAGCTGCTAAATACCTTTCATCCTAAAACACTGCCTTTTAGGGGTGGCTTTGCATCTAGAAAACCAGGGGTACCCACAAAGAGTGGAGGGATTTATCTTCATTTAAAAGGATGGTCTGAAATTGCCACAAAAGCTTTGTGACAAATCCTCCAGAAGTGGTGATACCTCTTGGGTTTTAATGAAATCCCCGTGGAGCAGCTCTGTCAGGGTGGACATTAATACAAGGCATCTTTACGGCTTTTTGTTAAGAAAACAAAGTATTCTGAGACAGCAACACATTACAGAGGTGTTTAATAGTGACACTTATCCTTTAGCTAGTCCTGTAAGGGAAAAGGATCTATTTTTGACAGTAGCTCGTGTTAAAAAATAATGGCTTTTTTGGTCACCTGAGTGGAAAACCCTTGTCAGGAGAAAGCCATTTGTATTGCAAATTAGATGGTAGGGAATAGACAATGAACCACCACACAGTCTGTTTTAAAACCTACTAATAGAAGGTCATGGTTCATGCCTAAGCAGCTCTTTTATTGAGGGTCAGAAATGTAACACACAAGCTGTAAGATTTTCCCTATAGCTTAAACTGGAAGCTCTGCTGAGCATGCCAACTTGAAATCCTGAAGCTGAACCAGCCCCTTGGAATATGAGAGTTTGTGCTGAATCAGGAGAGGTGGACCTTTGCAGAGACCTCTGAGTAAGGAGGCAGGGGGCAAAGCCCCCTCAGGAGACTGCAGATACATGGTTAAATCCAGTAATCGTTTTAGGATGATATTTTTATATAAAATAAAACTGCAGTCTGACCTGCACATCTCAGCCAAAACAAAGGACGGCTGTCTCATGCCTATATCAGGCTTTGGTTGAACTTCAGTGTTTTAAGATTTGTCATGCTTCTTTCCAACCCTAGCTCTATTACTTCATTTCAGTAAAGAAATGCTTTCTAGGAAGAAGACTAAAAAAATTAAATAAAAAAACCAAAAGCGCTCCATTCAGGGGAGGCCCATCCACAAGTGCAGATGCAAGCTTTTTCCCATGCACAAACAGTTCTGTAGTCCAGCCTCCTGCACCACACTCCTCTCCCCCAGCAGGGCTGCTAATCTGGGGAGGTGAGAGGTGGCACCACTGTACTTCTCTGCTGGGAATAAGTCAAAATAAATGTGAAATGTTGTTGGAAAAAATGAGGTCAGCTAGCGCTATCTGCGGCCCAGCAGAGTACCCCATTTACCTCTAGCCTGCCTATCATCAGCAACCAAGGAATGGTTGTGGTGGAATTAGTGGTGTACGTGGCTTTTGCCTTCCCACAAGAGAAAACCTAATACTTTTTGCAGCTTCACTTTCTATGAAACTCACTGGGGCAAACTGCATCGCAGTCACACTTCTGGTAACTACAAGATGAAATCAAAGCTAATCACGGCAACATAAAATCAAAGCCACTGACTACGGTTGCCTTCTAAAGAGCAGCTTCTTCTATTGATAGAAGAGAAAGGGTAAATGAAAGCAAAGTGAACTGATGTTGGCGACAGATAAACATACCAGCTAGCTCCTTCAGAGACCTGTGCAGAGAGGTACCAAGTGTCAACTTGTAGCACCCAGGAAGGACCGCTCTGCACTGCATCCTCTGGGGAAAAGCCAGTGATGACCCACACCTGTTCGGGAGGACTGTGATTCACAGACACACCTGGCAGGTTCATCACCAAAGGCATGGCCCAGGATTACCCCAGTGCTAGTAGGGGAACGGGGAGAGAAACAGTCACACTGCCTGTTAGCTCTGCAGTGCCTGACATGCTAGGCTCTTCCTCTGATCCCCACACAGACATGGCAGCAAGCAGCACAGCCACATGCCTGTGGTGCTCCCTTGACAGAATAAAGGCGGGCTTGCAGCCTACCCCACACTGGGGTAATCCTGGGCCATGCCTTTTAGGATCACAGGGCTGAATGCAACACTCTTCAGCCTGTGGTGCCCCGTGCTGTTACCCAACCACTTAGGAGATTTTTTCAAACATTTTCTCTACCTGTCCCCTGTGCTGCCCTCTCAGTTCAGAATAAAGTGATTACTACCTACTCTGATTTTGGGAGGGTAGCTGTGGATTGAAAGGAGGGGGTGAAGGGAAGAAGTATGTAAAACAGAGTATTTTGGGCTTTATTTGGGCTGGATGATGATGGTTCTTCCCAGAGGGCAGCCCCCTGTGAGTGCTCTGTGCTCCATCTCAGCTCATCTCAGACCTTTCCTTCCCACCTCCCATCCCTGCCTCTTCCTTGCCCTCACACACGCTCCCTCCCAGCACTGGAGCAGGCGCTCCAGACATCTCACTCCATCCCTGTGCACCTAGCACATCCACTCACAGGAGTAAGTGCCCAAAACAGAGGGGTCACAGCACCTCAGAGGATGCTCTGAGCCAGCCCTGGGGAGAACAGCATCTTCCCTAGAGCAGATCCCTTTTGGGAACACAAAGGATCACTGGCTAGTTTTGTTACAGACTGACTTGGGCCAGTCTTCAAGGTCCCATCAGTGATGTAAAATAGCATTGAGGCTGACACAAGGCTCCTGGCTCATGTAGCCATCATCGCAGGGCTACAGAAGGAACCACTTTCTCCCCCCAGCTCCTGCCTGCAGCCTTGTGCTGCAAAACCACTGCCCCCCCCCCGCACCACTGCACACTCCCCCCGCACGCAACACAATGTGGCACGATCGCACACATCGGCAAGAAGTGAGCAGGGCCTCAGCTGCAGCCGCCTTCCTGGCAAGCCCAGGGAACAGGCTGTGGGGCTGCTGCGCTTGCTGCAGTCCTTCAGCGCAGAGTGAGCAGGTGGTTTGAGGAGTGCGTGGCTAGCAGGCTCGAGGAACAGGTTTATGAGGACAGCTTGGAGAGCTTGTCCTTGGATGAGTAATGAGTACGTGGCATGGTCAGCACATCCTGCAAATACTTAGAGGGTGCAAAACACAGAAAAGGTATTATTTAGGGTGTAAAGTAAATAAAATACAAAGTGGATACACATAGCGTATGAACATACCTATACATACACATGTCTATATATACCTCTGTATTGTATACTGCAAACACACATTCATAAACTATAGTAGTCTACAGTAACTAGGCGACTTAGATGAAGGGAAGAGAAACTTGCTGAATGCTAAGGAAAAATCCCTAACCATAAATTCTCCCAGTGAATGACCTAAGGGAAGGGATGGAAAGAATCCTTATTACTACAGTATTCAAAACTCATCAGAGTAAGTAAGTACCCTGCAACCCTTAAACTCTGCCTTGTAAAAGCTTTGTCTGGATAATCTGGAAGTTTCTCCACTCTTTCTCTGAGGGGGCACAAAAGGCTTCAGCAAAAGCAAGCCACGTACCCAAAGGCTATCTTTTTGTACTAGCAAAATAAAAACTACCACAACTTATAAAGCAACATTGTCTCTGTTAAGCGAGGGCGGCAATGCTGTAGCCCTGGTCGCTGGCTGGCCAGAGCGCCTGGGACGGTGGCCTGGTGCGCTTGCAGCAGCGGGGTGCAGGTCCCTGTGGGACCCTGGTCTCTGGGGGTTCCTCTGTTACTTTGGGGTGCATAGGGTGGGAAGGGGTATGAGAGAGGTGAGATGCCAGCTTGTTTTTCCCGTCCTGACTCCATATTCAAGGACAAGGGAAACAAGCCCTGGAAAACCACCACGCTGGCTAGAGTAGCTGTTCGTAGCAACATTTGCTAACTGGCTCCAACAACTAAAGAGGTAGCTCATTATTTGCTCTGTTCTCCAGGTATGCTCTCTGTGGCAAGGAAAGGAAAGTCTGAAAAAGGAAAGATTTTGTACCCTAAATCAGTCTTTTAAAAAGAGAAACCAATGCAGATGGGTTACTAAATACAGAAGATCATGTATGTTTCTCTTACTTACCAATAAATGACACAGGAAAGTACACTTTCTTCATTTCCTGTCACTTAAAAAATAGCGTGAAGCACTAACCAAATAAACTGAAGTTAGTGAGTTTGATCCAGCAGCAGTCTCTTGTGAACCCCAACTCCACTTTCTCATCACAACTTTTTACACTGAGAGATGCTGCAGCAAGCCCTGAGACCTAGAGTGACTGAAGGAGTGGGATGTGTAAGTTACTCTGAAGTCTAACTGTGGTGGCTCACCTAGATTCCTTTGAGGATCCCAGTCTAAATGCTTGCTAGCATGTGAATATCAGTGTCCTTCTAATGTCTGAGCTCTGCAGAAAGCTTTCTTGGGGGTTTCCCACTTACAAGACAAAGGAAAATTGCAAGCATTAATGTGGTCTGGAAAGGGAGGAAGATAAGGGGTACGCAGTCCCAGAAAAGGTGCTACCAGGTGGGAGGGAGAGGGAAAGTGACCGAAGGGCAGCACTGGCCGTGGTGCCTCTATGGCGGGATAACAGAATGGGTGATGGAGCAGGAGCCAGATGCAGAGATGCCCTCACTGACAGCAGGGCTCTTGCAAGGAGCTGGGACCAGGAAAGGTCTTGCACTGGGAAGGAGCAGAGTGGAACGGAGCATGCACATGCCTGGGGAGGGAGCCCACACAGCACAGAGCCCTGGGAGGTCCTGAGGAATCCCAGTATTTGGGCTGAAGTGAGACAGACTGCAACAGGGACAGAAACAAAAATATCCTCAAACATTTGAGCACTTCTGCTGCAGCTAGGAGAGAAGTAAAAGCATGGGCGGAGAGTCATTTGTGGACAGCGAGGTGACTTCAGACAGCCTTGCCTTACAGAGGGCTCTCCAACTTCCTCCACACACTTGTGTGACTGATGTTAGCTCTTGCCAAAATAATTTTTATCTTTTTGTTTCATTTCATGCTTCTCACAAACCCAGTTTCAACAGTACTGGTCCAGTAATCCCACACCCTTCACCTATCTTTTATTTGGTTTCTTGGTTGTAAATTCTTCAGGGTGCTTTCCTGTACATTTGTATGGCTCCTAGCACAGCATTGGAGTGCATCAGTAAAAAGAAAGAGGGCAAAGTCACAGAGAAAACTGAAACTCAAAAGCTAGTCATTTTGGCAGCATTTGAAATTAAAATGCTGTTATTATTATTATTATTAGTATTAGTATTAGTATTATTTTGTAAGAACAAAGTGAATCAACATTTTACTGAAGCAATTTTCCAATGTATTTTTTCCTGAAAATCGAATTCCTTACTACAAGTCCCTCCTTTAGCAAATGAAAAAAATTATCAGGATTGTGTAGCTGACGTCAGTAAGAATGCTGGTCAAGTTGTTTTCAACAAGCATGTCCTGAGATATCTTTCTGGAGAAAGAGTGCTCTGCTAATTTTGATTAATTTTATGCAATGCATAAATATGCAATATGCAATATTCTTGGTTGAAGAAAACCCCTCTTCTGCTAGCCCCAGCATTCTGATCAGAGAGAAAGAATGGAATGCCATTTATGTTAACACATGCCTGAACCTTAAGGTGAGACATTAAAAACTGAGTAAACCTAAGTCATAGGAAGCCCAGTGAATGTCCTGGCTTCCCACAGAGGGAGAGACACATGTCCAACACTTTTGTAGCCTGTGCATCTGTGAGCTTGAGAATTCTCAGCCTCACATGTACGCTTAGCTTTGAAGAGGTGAGTAGCATCATTTATATAGTTGTACACAAAGTCAAGGCTCCTCATGCTGCAAACAGAAACCACACATGCACGCATGCACACAATTCACTGCCGCAAAAGGGTTCCCATCAGACCCAAGGGAGCCAGCAATGGTCACGGCAATAAAGTCATGCACAGTTGCAGAACAGGCGTCTAAATCTGCATTGTACTGACACTTAAATACAGATCTATTTGCCTAACTGCAGGCCTCCGAACCCGAAAATGCTTTTCCCTTTGTGTTATCAGTTCTGGTCTCCTCCTCCTCTTCTGGGGTTAAACAAAGCCTCATAAAGTGCTCTGAGATCTCAGGCTGAGGAGTGCTGGCAGGGATGCAGGCGTGGGTGCAAATTTACAAAACCCCAAGCCGCGACAGGTAAACACTTTTAAGAGCACTTATTTGCAGCCACCTTCTTGAACACTGGGCCCTATCCTCCCGCGCAGCCCCACGGACGCCTGCAGTCCCCCCCTCAGAGGGAGCAGGCGCCTGGCTGCCCCTGGCATGCCGTTTATAGCAGGGGAGGGCCCTTTTGAGAAACCAGCGAGTAACTGAAAAAATGCGGCAGAACTCAACAGCAAGAAACGGCAGCGGGAAAAAGCGCGAAACAGGAAAGCGCCAGTGAGGCTCGCGCCATCCCCCCCCCAGCATTCGGCAGGGACGGAACTGCTGCAAAAGCAGCGCAGGGCTGTTATCAGCCCTGCGCAGGGGCTGCGGTTTGCTCGCTCTTGCAACCCTTCTTCAACTGTCACTTGTTTTTCAACAAACAGGATGCCTCCACTTAGGCTGACAGCTTCCCCGTAACTTCAGGGCGAGGGGCGGCGTGGGTCCTTCTTGCTGCCCCAGGGCTGCTCAGCCCTTTCCCTTGGGGAGGGTGGCTTCAGGTGTACCCTGGGCAGGGCGCCACGGAGGGGACAGACCTATCTCCTTCCTGCAGCCCTCCACTGATGGGCAAAACAAGAAGCGTGTGGTACAGGCTTGGCCGTGTCGGAGAGGAAAGGCTGAGCTTCCATCTTGCTTGCTTTTTATTATTCTACCTAAAAGCAGTTATTAAGGAAGTCCTTGTGCTATGTTTAGGCACCAAGGACACATCTAAGCTGTTCACCTCCTCTCCGCTCTGTGCAGCAGCTATTGATGTCCTATGGCACGATGGCTGAAGGGATGTGGACAGCATGATTTCTTCGCTATGCAGTCCCCCTGCACAGGCTGGAACGAAGGTGCAAGGCAGGAATGGTTGAATGGAGGTGCTAACAGAGGAGGCAAAGGAGCGACTGCCTTCACAGACAGCAGCACCAAAGCCTGTGGCAGAGCCAGTGTTCCTGAAACCATTGCTGGGCAGCTCCTACTGCCTGTTTTCACCCCAGGGTTAGCAAAAACCCTGGACCAAGCTTTGCTGCTCAAGAGAACATTCTGTTTTTCAAGGTCACTTAGGCTATCCTATGGAGAAGCCTGCTGTCCCTGCAAACAAGTGAGGTACCAGACTGGGTTTCTACTTAGAAGTTAGACATAGGAGAAGCAAAACATGCTCTGCCCCTTGTCTGATAATTGCCTGGCCAAAGGTTAGCCTCTGTCAGCAGAGGTGGAGTCTGTGCCAACAGCAGCAGAAGCTTTGCAGCAGGGCTCTCTAACTTGCAAGCTTTCCTGGCACTGCCCAGTGCTGTGGCAGATCAACACTGGAGAATGCAGAAAAAAAAATAGCTCTAGAATGAAATTTTTGGAAAAATTAAGCTCTCCTTTTGATATATTTTCTGAAAAAAATAAAAAAGAAGAAACACTTCTAAATAGATGCCTAGTTCCTTCTCATATCTCCCTATCCCACAACAGCAGCCTCCAGCTTTGCTGGACCCTGAGAGGTTTTCAGGGAGTCTCCAAGCAGTGATGTTTCCATCTGGGTTGGTAGAACTGAACTGTACCCTACTCCTGCTCTCCTTCACCATGGCCATCCCCCCTGCTCTGCTGGTGCAGGGAGTTGCAAAGCATCACCTACTGCCAAGATGGTGCTAAGCCAGGATGGAGAAAACCCTAGTGCACCACTCCTCTTGGATATGAAATTCTAAGGAGCTGAATGACTCATATATCACAAATTTTTTTTCAGCTAGTCTTATTTATTTTCCTGTTCCCATATGGTCCACAAAGAGCTCATAATATTTTCAAGTTCTCCTGCTGCTCAAAAGTAATTGGAAAACATTTTTTCCTGGATTTTCTTTATGGTTTACTCTTTGAACTGGATCGCCTAGTTGCAGCTGGAGAGGTACAATATCTGGGCCCTGAAATAACGAGTTAATACTAAGGTAACTTTCTGTTGAAAACATCTTCTTGATCAGATTTGAAATTCAAAGTAAACAAGAGATCATTTTGTAGATAGTCAGGCTCAGAACTGTAAGCCAAAAAAATTGAGGTTCTGTTTCCACTTCTTTCCCCGCCAGACTTCTGATACGACCACTCTTCCCTGCTTCTTCATTTGTGAAGATGAGGAACATGCGATTTCCATAGTAGTCTAAGCAACTTCTGAATGTATTTGACTATCTTTGTGTATCACTTTGGCCCAGCGCACACCAAACTGAACTGCAAAGCTCCTTTATCAGCCTGCTTTTCTGTGGAGGCAGTGCTTATGTGATTGCTCCCTTTCTCTCTGTACTTCCCCTAGCTTTTCTGGTTTGTGGGCCAACTTTAACTAAATTTGATAGAGCAGAAGTGGTCTTAAGTTCCTATGGCTTTCATGAAACATGGCAGTAGCAGAGAGGCTCTGTCAGTGTTCCCAGCTGAAGGGCACCCAAGAGAGATTTTAGAGATTCCGCAAGAAGAGAAAAGCCTTCAATCAGATTAAAGCCTTATCGGATGTTAGAGAATGAAGCCACAAGACCCATGTCTGGAAGAAAACAGCCTTCACTAGTTCTGCCTAAGACAGCATGTCTTGGCTTTTTAAATGCATCAGACTGGGATTGCCTTGAGTTCAGAATGCAGGCTGCTTCTGTCTGATATTTTACCATAAGCCCAACATTTCCATGGAGAATATTTTTAGTGTTTTTGCACACTTTCAGTCAAACAACCCAAATTATCTTTTTGAAATTTCCCTGTGAAGCAAGGCTTACCCAGAAAAGAACACAACAAATTCTCATGAGAAGCTTCTCACAGCCCCAGTAGCATGAGAGCTTTTTAGCACATTGCACTGGTTGTGGGGAAGGTCCGCATTAACAACATGATGAGAGCGTTTGGGTTTAATAGAGTTAAAATACATAGCATAACTACCCATAGTTTGAGGCAGATCTCAATCCATCCCTATCCTAAGTGCTTCCCCAACAATTCCTTAACAACATGACAAGAACATTTATGATGTCACTGATCACATCCCTGTGGCTCAAGACAGGTCTTGGTATGCTCCAGTTCCAACTATCTACTAAATAACAACGCTGAAAAAGTCTCATGTTAGCATCCTGAAATTGCATGGGGCTCAGGCATAGTAGCACAGAGATCCAACACTAAGTCTCACAAAGAAAGTAACTACTAATGCTGCAAAGGACTTCCGGTTTGGTGGAGGACATACCCTGTGCTGTGCTTATATCCCCTGTAGAATGCAAGCCTGCATGATTAGTATTATTTATTTATTGTAAGGCACACTGAAAGGTAATGCTACAGTAGGATTAAAAAAGAAAAAAGAAATTCTGCAGGTATAATCTTTAGTACTTGAACCAACCCTTTAACTTAATATCCTCATCATTTTTTATCTACCACATCATAACTTGCATCAGAACTCTGACACAAGCTGCCTAATAAGTTTCACATCTATTAGTGTATGCTAAACATGAAAATGTAAGAGGCTAAGAAACTAGTCTAGAAACTAGTCTAGAAATCTTCTCTTTTTCCTACCTTGGTTCTCCCTCCCACACCTAGCACACACCACCTTTGACCTTTGCATTGATTTCATTCCATTAACAAAATTAAACTATCAGGCTAAGTCTCATTCAGAAGCCTTAGAATCATAGAATGGTTTGGGTTGGAAGGGACCTTTAGAGGTCACCTAGTCCAACCCCCCTGCAGTGAGCAGGGACGTCTTCAACTAGACTAGGTTGCTCAGAGCCCCGTCCAACCTGACCTAGAATGTTTCCAGGGATGGGGCATCGACCATCTCTCTGGGCCACCTGTGCCAGTGTCTCACCACCCTAACTGTAAAAAATTTCTTCCTTATATCCAGTCTAAATCTACCCTCCTTTAGTTTAAAACTGTTACCCCTTGTCCTGTCACAACAGGCCTTGCTAAAGAGATTGCCCCCATCTTTCCTATAGTCCCCCTTTAAGTAATGAAAGGTTGCAATAAGGTCTCCCTGCAGCCTTCTCTTCTCCAGGCTGAACAACCCCAACTCCAACTCTCTCAGCCTGTCTTCTAGGAGAGGCTGGAAAAAGGAAAGCTAGAACCCACAGAAACACACACCTGTTGATCCCATGGCACCCTATGCATAGTGTGCTAAACTTGGGATTTCAGGAAAAAAAATCAGAAACCTTGTAGGTGTGTTCACCACTTACATAGAAAGGACCAAATACACAAGGACTATCTGCAAGCTTAAAAATTGAAGAGTAGGATTGCATACCAGCACCACAAGAAGCCAGTCCTTCCATCCCTTTCTGACTTTCTGCATCAACTGGAAAGGGATGAAGCTGCAGACATCACCATCAAAGGGGGCCGGTACCAGGTGCTAGGCACAGAAGCATGGTTTCTTTTAGCCACCTGTATCCATCTAATTCTAACCAAAGTGGGAAGATGCCAGTGAAGAAAAAGTCTATAATTTAATAAGCCGGCAGGATGACATTATGAACAATGGGGGACTTAGTTCAAACACTGAGCTTCTAAAAAAACCCAAACAAATGCCAGTGGATTATTCTTGGAGCACAACCTGTGGGAGTTGCCTATATTGCATTACTCTGGCTCTGGCTGGCTGGCTGGCAAAGGCAGCTCCAAGCACCGGTGTCTCAAATGTCAGCAGCTGGGGCTGGTGTCTCCATCACCCACCAAAATCATGTCAGCTACACTTGGTCAGCTACTATTGGAATAGTATGCCCTATGCAAGATGGAAAACGCAATACCCAGTAGAAATAGTACTATGTCCCAGAGGTTTGCTGAGGAAAAGTAGCTTTGCTAATATAAGGGCTAAATCAGGCATGCTGCTTCTGCCACACAATAAAATACTTCTTCACCTTCTTGCTCTCTTCCTGACTTTCCTACCCTCCCTTCTGCACTGGGTTCCGGAAAGAAATACTTGGTATGGATTTTTTTCATGCATATTCCTTAGCAGTCAAATATGTGATCCACATTTTTTTTTCCCTTCCCTGTGTGATAACTGAAGACATTTTGGTCTCCAGATGCAGAAATGAAAACTAGCAGCAGAATTAGCAGTGGAAGTCATACACTAGAAATGTTTGGGTTAATTTGTTCATGGCAAATGTTGCAAACAGCAGCATTTTATAAAAACACCAATGACAAGGTAGTTTGTTTTCTCAGCAAGGAAAAATAAGTGAGGGAAACTTTGCTACAGCTAATTATCTCCTGAAATAGGACAGATAATGTTTTTATATAGGTTATTTTTCTAATTCTGATTTCAATCTCTCTTTGAACTGCAGTGTCAAATAAAGGACGCTTTAGTGTTGCTTGTATTTCCTGCAGAAAAAAAAAAATAATCCAGCAAGACCTTGCAAGAAAAGGGGCTGAGATGTTAACAAGGGAGAATTCCTTTCAGACAGAAAGGAATTTGGGGAACCGTGAAAAGTTTTTCCTTGAAAACAAGTTGGAATCTGACAAAAAATTTCTGTTAAGTCATATTTTCGATTTTTATTTTTTTTACGAAGATGGCTGTGTGAACAAGTTGTTTTAGCCTGAGCCTTCAGAGGAGGCTACAGTTTTAGGCAGGAATGCTCAATTACTGGCTTAAGTCACATACATGGGAGAAAACCGACCAAGCTGTTGCTTTGGTTAGCTGTGCGTGCTGCTTGGTCAGCAGCTGCGCGACTCATGCAGGGAAGTGTCTCCTGTGGGGACTGTGGGATATACCAGGATTTGTTCATGAACAAGCTGGAGACTGAGCAGTATTTGCTGAAGAAATTTGCAAAGAATACATGAGAGCATGTCTGACAGGAAGAGAATAATTCACAAGCTGAAGATGAAAATGGTTGTTTACTGAGAAACAACCTTTCTCCTCCTTCTATTTACTTTAGCTGGCCCAGGGTTGTGAAGCCAAACCCCGCTGCTGCCATGAATGAGCTCCTATTTACCTATTAGGTACTGTGGAGCAAAATGTGAGATTTTGCTCTTACTTCTGAACAGAGCAGAGGATGGGTGGAGATGCCCAATGGGGAAGCCATCTCCCAGCCATACAGCAGGACACCCAGACCCTGGGTGGGGAACAGGGACAGCCCTGTCTCCTTGATGCCCTTTGTAGGACTTCACAAAAGCAGCATGCAGGCCAAGGGCGCTCTCTTTGTCCAGCCACTGCCCAGAGCTTGTACAACACTGTCGGACACAGCAGGGGTTTGTTGTGTTTCCTAATCGCTCTGGCTAGAGTGGGCTTTTCTGAAGGCTGAAAGGGGAGATGAGACAGCCTGAAAAACTTCCAACTGCTTCTGTTTAAATAGCGCTTTTGATGTCCAACTGGTGTGGTTTAGTCAAAGCAGCAACATACCGAAACCTGGAAGCCGCTTTGCGCCCATCTCCACGTGGGCTGGGGAGGTGCCCGAAGCATGGAGCTGTTAGAGGGAGGGAAGGAGCGGCAGGGGGCTGCCCTAATGAGCCTGTAAAAAAGAGCCAGCCCATCAGCGGGTGGCTGGAAATGCAATCTCTAACTCGAACACTGCCATTTTTTATTCAGCAGCTCCTGCAAGGATGGCAAAAAGAGCAGAAAGTGCCAGGATGCTACTCCAAAGAAAAGGCGGGTTGCGGCACAAAAGGGGGACATCCTCACCCCTCCGTTTTTCACCTGTGCGAGAGTGTAAGGAGAGCTGTGTAATGTGACTTCAGGTTGTTAACACCTTTACCTAGAGAACAGCCATCGCTGGTCTTATCCGATACCCAAGGATGTCAGCCAGGTCCTTCCACTGGTTGCGCTGGCTCTGGGATCAGGTGCCATGTACACAAAATCCTAGGCTGCTTTAATTGCCCCAGTAAAATGTGAACCTAAATCATCTTTCGCCTTATAGACATCTGTCTAATGACATAACTTCACCCCACAGGGGAGCTGTAATTCCCTCTTCATGTTGATACATGTCTTGTTACAGCAGAGCACTCTCCCAAATGGGAATGGACTTATATAGGTATAAAAGTGTTCATACTGGTAAAGATTATTCCTATGTAATAAAGGAAAGAAGCTGTTTGGGGCTAATGTAGATTTTCTGCTGCATGGTGTAAAATAGATGCACCTAAACCCATTAGTACAAAGTAATATCATCCCTCAAAAGCAGTACTCAAAGTTGTTTGGACTGTGTATGAAACTGTAAAAAAATGAATATTTGCATTGCAATCCCTTTTAGGAGACAAAAACCCCACAACAATAAAAAGTTCTGATTGTTACACTAAAATTTAAGTGGTTCACCACTTTTGAACTCAAGAAATTTATCCTATCACTTTTTCCTTTTACCTAGGCAAGCCATTCACATTCTTTAGTTTCCATAACAGCCCAACCTACTGTACTTGAAACACCCCATTTGGTTTAGAAAAGCAAATAATTTTCTCCAGTGCAGTGAGGTACAGCCAGAATAAGTTCCTGTTCGTATATGAGACCTGAATCTTGGTTTCAATATGCAAGTTATTTTATGCTTAGTGTAAAAAATGTGTGGGTGTTTAGCACTGTATATTAACACTTTTTACAGGCTTGTTGGAGAAGCTGAAGAGAGAACCGGTGCAGAGACTGAAGTGTCTTTTTTCCTTTCAGAGGTGTCCATCTCTCCAGGCTGTGTTAGTGGAGGTCCTTAGAAAGCACATGGGGGGCAAACGACATGGCAGCTGTTTGTGCTATCCTTTCTCTAGTGAGAGGGTGACCTACCTGACTAGTTGCCAGGCTCACTCCTTTTCCCTAGCTGGAGTCATGAATAGAATGCTTTCCACATGTTATCTGTTCCCCAAGCTTGGGCTCAGATGAAATGGTGACAGCAAAAAAGGAATCAGGTTGGTGTAGAAGCATGCTCAGTGATCTGGTGGATGTAGGTCTGCTTAGGACCCCGCATGAAGAAAACTCTGCAGCTCCCTGCCCTGGAGTCCACAGAGATGTGATGGACAAAGTGGTACTGAATTTCTTTACAAAGCCTTTGGAAAATGTATATAGGATCAATTAAAACACTCTATATTGCAGTAGCAGATTCGCTGACCCCCATGCAAATGGGGTTAATAAGGTCTTAACTTGAGCCTATCTTCCAGATATGAATTCTGTTACATCCAACCTATATAAAACCCAAAGCTCGTTTACATATAGGTCCTGAAAAACAGAAGCATTTTACAGAAGTCTGATATTATCCAGTAACTGTATTGTAAAATAAATTGCACTTCCTATGTACTGGGTGTAGCATGTAGTCTCATATCAGTATCCTACTCAGGATGATGTGCAACATGGACAGATGTCAGCAGCCATGGCATCCTTGCCGTGTGGAGACTGATGACACAGGTGAGGCCTCCCCCTCATTGCCTCTTAGTTGGAAAGCACTTTCAGGGTTGTTTTGCAAAGCTGTGGTTGCACTCACGGAAGTCCTGTCCCTCTCTGTCCTGTCTAAGACCAGGAGATGGTACATGCTGAAGAGTGCTTCTTTTAGAGTCTCTCCTCACTGCTCAGTTAGGAAATACACCTCACCTGTCCACTGGGTGAGGTGTACACCTTTGATGTACAAGCTAAGTACAAACCAACAGCAACCAACCAGAAAAATAATCCCATCCAACTCAAAGCTCCCTCTACAACCATGCATAACATGCCATAAATAATTGTTCCACACCAATATTTCCTAATTAAATGAGACAAAAACTTTAATTGTCAAGCCATAGTTCTGCTACTTGGAGTCACATGAATTACACTTGTACCTTAATGCTACGTTTCTTTCAGCCCCCGTGTCAACACTGGCATTCAGAGTTCACCTCCTGTCTTATTCACAACTTCATGTTTTTCTTGAAGGTTTCTTAAAGGACAGACCCCGTCCCACTGCAGTTGATGGCCACTTTGTCCCTGTCTGGGTGGATCCAGGATATTATCCTAAGAATTGCCTCTGGGACATGCTTTCTGCTCCTGGTCATGTCTACAGAGAAAAAGGGAAGCATGTCTGCAAGCATGTGGGAGTAAAGCAGTGCTAGCTTAAATCTACCCAACCCGTATAATAACAGTAGTGAAAACCCAGAGGTATGTCTCCCACCCCCGCTCACCACCACGGTGTGTACTGACGTCTTCCAGGGGTTGACTGGTGGTGACTTACACCCCTGCAATTGCATCTGTCTGTGTTATCCTTGCTAGAGAGATGAAAGCCTTCATTTTGCTGTGCCAGCTTGCCTTCCACTACCCTTTGATACTGCAGCAAGTATAAATAGAGACCTGAGCACTGACAGGCAAGGAGGCTGCTCTGCCTACTACAGAGGCTGTGACACCTTACCCTCAGCCCATACTCAGCATGCTTGCAGAGCTTGCCTTTGCCAAAGCAGGCAACTGCAAGGCTCTTTAGTAATGCTTATGGAGCTCAGCATCCTTCGGTGCTTGTTCAAGGGCTCTCTAAATGCCCCAATACTGCTGAGGCACATGTCTGACCATCACAGCACAGGTGTATGCCATAAAACCATATAGAAAATGGACTTATGAGAGATGCAGGCAGTGCTGGGTCTCAGAAGGGGCTAGACATTTGTCACAAAGGAAACAGCGCTCGGCCCTGCACTGTGCCACTTCGCCCCGAACATGCAAGGTATTATGCAAACAGTCTTCTTTCTCTTTTAAAGACCACAAAAAGGCACTTGAAGGGCTGGGTCAATGCCTTGTGAGGTTGCTGATTTGACAGGGATCTCAGGGCTTGCCTTAAGTACAGCCAAGTGACATGTTTAGAGCAAATCACATAAAACTTGACAGGTTTCAAGTTTCCTCGCACTGCATTCATGGAAAGATTTGTAAGAGAGGTAAGCCTTTCAACTTACAGTCAAAACCCTACCTAAGGGCAGCTTCTGAGCACATCTCAAAATCACAGCTTCAGCGTGAAACCAGACAGCAGAAAACACACTGCAAGACAAAATACTCAGAAGGCGAAAGGGCCCCAAGCCCCTGACTTGGACTGCTTTTGGGTACACTGGAATCAGAAACTCAAAACAAAAAACACAGGCTAAAAAAAAAAACAAACCCAGATAGATCAAAAGCCAGAGAAAATGTTCTCACAGATCTTCATGAAGTGAAACTACCCAATTTCACGGAGTTTCACTTGTAAGCAGAAGTGGTGAGCCCTGCGGACAGTATTAAGGATGAATTGGAAACTCTACCAGGTAGCAGCTACAATCACTCTACTTCCCTGCTTCCACAGTCAGTTCTTCTATGCCCCTTTTTTTCTATTATTTCAATTGTCTGAATACATCTTTATAAAGAGTTTGATGTTTTGGACTAAAATGTATCTTGGTCGTAAGCCCAGGCCTTACTTTGCTGGGGCCTAAGTGGAAGAAAAGGCATTTCTTTTGAAAATTGATTACACCGGGCATCTGTGTATATGATTTCTGGTCTCCTTTCCACTGGAAGCAAGAATGACGTGTCTTGCATTCACTGTGGATATGCTGGTGCATGCATGGACTACACCAACATACTGTAGACCTTTGTAGGTGCTACAGTGCTCCAAATGCCACCACTGTTGTCACCCCATACAGTTCATTAATACACTTCAGAGAGGAGATATCCCTACTACTCATCTACTCTTTGGGAAGCTGACTCAAGTCTATACAAATATTATCCATTCTCTTAAGATGACAGAAGAGGTAATGAAGTAGTGTAATGTTTTCCTGTCCTTCTCTCAGACCAGTGATTCACCTAGCTGGTGGTCTGTCTCTCTCTGTGGCCAGCACCAGATGTCATGGAGGAAGCCACAATTCATTTTGCAGATGACAGACATGCTTACATGGGAAGCTTTCTTTCCAAGCTTTAACAGAGATCAGTTTGTGCTCTGAAATATGGCAGTGAGAGATGAAGGGAGAACTTAACCCTTCCAAAGCTTCTTTTTTCTTTACCTGGCTGGTACATATTGAGAAACTGTTATGTATATACAAAGTCAGATATTTTAAGGATCCTGCTAAACTTGGTTTCAATGGTATTTTATGGCAATGAGTTCTAGGCTGTAATTTTACACTATTTAAAAAAATTTCCACCGTACCTTACCCCATTGGCTAAGCGCAGAGAAAGGAATAGGAGTGAGTGGGTGAGCTGACTATCAGAGTGGCTTTAGGAAAAAACCAAACAAACAGAAAACACAAGTAAATAAATAAAAATTGAAAAAAATCTGAGCAAATACATCCTTGCACACTGCAATCTGTAGGAACATGGAAAATCTGTCAGGCTCATGCCCCTGCAGTGAAGGGGTTGTGTGACCTGTCCTGAGATCCCCCACTGCATGCTGGAGTGTCTCATCTCTGTGCACAGTCTGATGCTCGTGGCAACCACCCCACCCGAAACGCTGCATACCCCAATTTAAACTCATACCCTGTGTCCGGGAGGCCTGCGCTGGCACAGGGAAGATGAGATGCTAGGCAGGATTTGGATTCAAAGAGCAGGTGGTCTCTCTCCAGCCAGCCTTAATCCATCCTCTTACCCAGAGCCAGAGCTACTTCCTTGTCCTCCTGCCAGGACTGCTGGATCTGTACTGCTGCCCTCACCGAGCATCTCATCAGGCGCATTTCGTCATGAGCAGCCCAAGCCCCTGACAGAGGTCATTATACCTGCATGGTGCAACCCTCCTCCTCCACCAAGCTGCCAGGGCTAGCCAGGTACTCTCTGGCAGCCTTCTACATGCAAATCCCCATGTGTGCAGGAGGAAGACAGGTTTTCCTGTCTTGTCACAGGGGTGAGCAACCTCAAATTATCACTTACTGAGTCACTGCAGCCAGAAGTTTCTGCAGAGCACCAGCCCACCCTAATGTTTTCCTGCAGGTGGCATTCCTCCTGCAGGGCTCCAGAGCCCGCTCTGCATTGAAATGCTCTGCACAGCAATACAAGAGAACCTTAGGCTAACACCCCTGCCTGGCCCTCTGGGGACCACTTCAGAGGTGCAGCAGAGACTAGTGCATCCCCTCTGCATGTGGCAGGGTGTCAAAGTCAGATGAGCTTCTCCTGTCAGTGGGACGATCTCATAGTTTTACAGAGAAATGCCTTCGCGTTTCCTTGGGATTGCTTTCGCTTACATTTTAAAAGCAAATATATCTATTTCTAAATCCAAGAACAGTAGGTTTTTTTCTACTCTTGGTTTAGGTATAGATTCTCTCTTCTCAAATAACAGGATGATGCAGATACTTATTCTGTGTTCTGAAGTAAGATTCTTCAGGAGTTCATAAATTACTTTCATAAACTTGCCAGTATCACTGGCCTTCATATGCATTTAAAGATAAGCAGACTGTTCTTTTGGTGTCATACCTTAGCAGTCAAACTAAACCATGATTATAATGAAAAAAATGCAGTTTATTTTCTATGCATATTGCATACACCGGCAGTGTGAGGAAGATACTTTTATTTCCCACCTCAGGGCTGAAGTTTGACTTTCGTGGTAAAATACAGTCCAAGGCAGAGCTGCCATCCAACAATCTCTTACTAATGGCCATATGATAAAGGGCAAGCCAATCTGGGGGATTTGCAAGCTAGCCATAACCCTAAGTCCTTGCTAAGACTGTCATCACAACACATCACTACGCTGAGTGTGACTGGTTAAACACTCAGTCTAATATTTTGGCCTAGGATAAAATCTCTTGATCTTACCAAAGCAGCGTATTCACCTCTGTCGGGTACTTTACCCCATGCTTCACAGGAATTCCTGTGTTCACGTCTCGCAATGTTTCTCAAGGCTTTTAAATGAAAAAAGTCTCAAACAGAGAGAAGGCTGTGTAAATCAGATGTGCAAGTTTTTTCTTCTAGTAAGCCAAGGTTTTTATGAGCTTTAGTTCAATTTCCTATTCACAAGATGCAGTTAGTATTTTATAATGCTAACACAAATTAACTCTTTGTTAAGTTCAGGCAGTCTGCAAAAGTGCTGGAGAACTTTCTCTCTCCCTACACAGTGACAATATAGCTTATGCTATTGTGAAAAGATAGATTTCTTCTACTGGGTAAGTGAATGAAAAGGCGTGGAGTGTTGGGTATTGTGCATGTCCCAGAGAAACGTGTCTTTGGCAAAGTTACTTCTAGTATATGACCACTTCTGCTAATGCCACCAGTTCTAGAGGGCTGAAATCATTATTAGCTTGCTACCCCGCTCCTCATGCAGCATCCTCTCAGACAAACATTTGCTCCTTGGAAGGTCTCATACGCTGAGAGTGTGAGACTGCAGATGTAGACTTGGATAACAGGGAGCCTCTGATCACCTTACCCCTCTGCTGACATACAGCGCCAGGAACCTTACGGGTTTGCCAACATAAATCCCATCACAAGGCAAGTCAGAGCCACTAACTTTCAATGAGAATCAGTATGCTTAGGCATAGGTGTCCACAGGTCCAGGCAGGGAAGCCCTTCAGAGCAGAAGGAGCTTCTTGCTACAGTTTTATTTAGCATTTGCAAAGGAAGAAACCCACAATGGCTGGGCACTACTTGGCATATTAGAACGAAGAAGAAAGTATGCACAGTGTATTTTTCCATGTTGTAAAAGTGCTCTGCTGGAGTTCATTTCCATTTGATAAGAAAACAACAAAATGTTGCACCACAAATCTTCATTGCCTCAATTAATTAATAAAAAATACAACAAAGGCAAAACCAGGAGTAACCTTCTTTGCATATTGAAATAATTAGACCTTGCAGCAAAAGGGAAAATGAGGAAAAAGTGCCCTCCTGGAAAATATTATGCTTCATGCTATTTAGAGCTCCATAAAAACCCTGCAAAAAGATGAGTTATTCTGTCTTCCTCTGCAGGCAAAATCTTTAGGAAACCTTACAGGACAGTAAGAATGCCCTGAAGAAGTCAAAAGAAATTATGGGGTGGGGCAATATCATGTAATTATCTAGGCACACTTTAAAAAGTGTATGTGCACTCTTTAATACAAGAGTCTTCAACAGGTCTCACTTTGGTTCCCCTGCCTAAAAGATATCGCTGTGTTGACCCACCCAGCTATTACACATGAACCTGTGTCGAACCCTCCATAAAACGAGCAAATCCATCCTTATGCTAAGAATCTTGCTAGAATAAAAGTTAAAACTACAGCCTTGCTGATGCAGTCCTAGATTTGAGAAAGAGATGGAGTGATGTTTTTCTATGGGTTGCACTGCAGCAAGACACTTAGAAATGCTCCTACCCTGTGCTCCTGACACCAAGCCCAGACCGTAAACTGAAAGAGGCCATTAGGAAAATGAGGCTGTCATTAAAAGCAGAGCCGGTAAATATTTGAATGTGTTCAGCATGCAGAGCATGCCACTGGAGGTTTCAGTATAATCTTAATTTCTTTACCTAGCGGCAGAAGCGAGGACCTGGTGTGGTGTGATAGAAAAAGGGCCATATCCTTTGTGGTGTACCACATTCAATTAATATGTCAGGCTTTCTACGTCTGTCACTGCTTGCAGGGGCTGGAACAATGGTTCTGCTTCCCCACTCCCCTCTTTTTTCCCAATTTTCACATAGTATCAGGCTAAAAAAGAGTTATGGATTTCCTTCTCAGAGAACTGCATAGACTGATAAAGTGAAATCCATGGCAGAAAACAACTTGTTATTTTTCCCTTTACCTCACGATTTCAGTTAAGAGAGAAAGTGCAATAAATTTTGGCGGGAAAAAAAGAAGAGACCACTTTGGACATTTTGAATGACCGGTCTATGTAAACACTATTGAGAAATATGGGTAAGAACAACCGACCCTAGGGATGATTATTTTTCTTGCTCTGAGGCCCAAGCGTTACTTTTGCTGCACCCAGGATTTTGAAATTGTGCGAAGTTCATTTGACTAAAGAAAGGAGCAAAAAGGGAACTGCTGGAAAACCGTCACAGCCTTCCATGTTCAAACACAATATTCTTTCGCAACGATGAAACATTTGCTTTATAGCTCAACTGAAGTGCAGTTGCCCAAGCTTTTCTAGCACTGTACAGCAGGAGTTTGATCTTGCTTGTGCTGGGCACATACCAGGACCTGTACCTGGATTGCCAAATCTGGATGAATATCTTAAGGTATCTAGTGCAAAACTTCTATCCTAGTCCACAAAGAAACACAAAATACTGGTACTATAGTAACATTAATGACAATAATGAGAACAGTAATAAAGCAGATAATAAAACCCATTCTGGAGTGTTGAGCTAAATCACTTGCTGGATTAACAAGCTTTAATCAAACTCCTCCTTTTCTGGACAAATCGGTCCTTGGTCTCCAACCAGCTGCTCTCAGGCTTTCTGGGCTCCTGCCTGCAATACGGTCTCAGCCTGTTCCGTGGGCTGGCTGTGCTCTGGCACTCACTGCAAGCACTGCCCCATGAGGTTGACTCTGTTTGTTATTTTATCAGAAGCACAAAATTTCCTCAATAACTCTTCCTGTGCTACAGATTAAACAGTAAACAGTTGTGCGAGTTAAAAAAAAAAAAAAAGAGAGAAAAAAAAAAGGCTGACGAAATGCAGGAAGATCCTTCTTGTTATTCTAGCAGTATTGCTTCCTTTGTTTGGTAGGGGTGCTGAGGAAATGTCAGCACTGCGAGCGCTGCAGAGCAGTTAGCCACTTCTTGCTCACCCTTCAGCATGTCCCCTGCCCAGGCTAGAGGTGCAGCGAGCCCGAGTGACTCACACAGCTCACTGCAATTCAGCTCTCCTCTCCCTTGGTGCCAGGAAAGACAGATGTAAAAAAACTTTTGACACAGAAGGGAAGAAAAAAAGAACTGGAGCAAGGCTGGAGAGCTGGCTATCGCTTCGGCAGGCTGCCCTCCGCCCGCATCCCACTCGAGGGAGCACTGATCCACAGAGGCAGCAGGGTGCCGGCAGAGCCGCTGCTTGTTGTGACACAGCAGCTGGGACAAGCCTTCCGCATTCCCCAGCCCACTTATTAGTACGAATAACTCATGACTCACACCAACACCACCAGTGAGGCCAGGAAACTGTAGTCTGTAACTATAAAGAGTTATGAAGTGCTGCTTTCTGGCAGCACCCCGGCCAAGCTCAAGGAGCGGTCTGCGAAGGGCTTTGTGTGCCTTGTCATCCGAACGGTCACAGCGCTGCTGCGAAAAGGGCTTGAGCGGTCAGAGGGCTTGCGTGGAAAGGGGAAAAGTTCAGCTGTAGCATGAGCTATTTAGGAAGGTAGTTACGAGGAAGCGGACAAGTTTCTCGTGCCAGTCCCTGGCTTACTCGTATGAATAACCCATGACTAAACCATTAGCTCCATGGGGGGTTGTGAGAACGTTAGAAGGAGCCTCTGAGCGCGCTTGGTCACTGGTGAAAAAAGACAGATTGCTGGCTGAAGCCCTTCAATCTGCCCACCTCAGCCTTTACAGGACTGCTTCATTGCTCTAAGGGTGGCTGCAGCTGATAATTCACAGTCATCTGAGACCTGTGTGGCATCAACTGAAACTCTGAGTTTATCCACACTGCTCCTTTTCTTGAGCCACGTGAGTTGCAGCTAACTTTAAGCAGGTTTCTAAGCTTTTTCTGATTTCTCCCCGGTGAACATGCCTTTACCCAGGCTCACGGTCTAGCATAAGTGAGACAGCATCACGCTCTGCTGGCTGTACACACCAGCTTGCTGCTCACTCCCCATGTTTCAGCCTGTAATATGTGTCGTATGCTGTTGGCTGTCATTTTCATGGCAGTGGCTCAAAAAGTCATAATTCTGCCAAAAAGAATCAAAAGGGGCTTGTGCTACTGCTATTGTATCTGCAGTAATTCATGTGAGTTATTCTAGCACACTTTGATTTATGAAGAGAAAATTCACAAGCATGCAATGGCTGTTTGAACAGCTTAAATGAGTCCTTGTTATAATCTCTTTAACGGACTGATAAGTAATGAGATGGTATTCCTGCAAGCTCAGATACTAGCTTCGATGAGAACGCCTCAAAGAAAACTGAAGTGGGAAAAAAACGTGTACTACAAGAATGTCCCCAGATACTCTCCAAACATGCATTTTGTTAAGTATGGCAAAGTAAAAAGTATATTTAGAAAGTCTGAATGGCACTTACCTCTCAAGAAGTGCTGGTAAGAAGGAAGTGACTCAAATATGCTGTTTGAAGCCATTGTTTCCTCTTTAAAACTCACTCTCTCTT
Source organism: Anhinga rufa (assembly GCA_013400875.1). NCBI lineage: Eukaryota > Metazoa > Chordata > Aves > Suliformes > Anhingidae > Anhinga > Anhinga rufa. The sequence continues at coordinate 25,618 of VZTV01094741.1, forward strand.
TACAGTGGAGGAATATATGATATCTTCTACCTTGGGGAGTGAAAAATGAAGAACGGTCATTGCTACCACCCTCCTCCCAGCCATCATGCTGTTTTATCCCAGTGCCTCAGGAGCAGCACGAAGCGGATTATAAGGTTCTTTTGCTAAAAGAACTCCGAAATTGTTTCTTAAAAAGAAAAAAAAATAGCGGATCGGTTGTGGTTGATGATGCTTACCACTCTATGAAACTCTGTGGTTTGCAGTCAAAACGATTCGCCCTGCCTGCTGACCAATATCCCGGACCCGCTCTTGTGTGACTGCCTCTGTACCCAACTTGTGGTTCTGTGGTTGTTTATGAGGCCCAAAGAAGTGTTTCACACAACCAAAATTACAAATTCAACTGTTCCCCTTTCCAGATCCTGCCTCCATTGGTCCCTTTGCATCACATGACCTGAGTGATGTCGACTTTTTTTTTTTTTTTTAACTTTCTGAAGTCATGCCCTACCCACTCCACCTGCCCTCCCCGGGGCTGCGCGAGGCAGCGATGGAGTCTGCTGAGGGAGGGAAAAGAAAAATGACTCACCGTCCCTGATGCTACAAATGGTCTTGCTGAGTTAGTTCAACTCCGCTTGTTTTGTTGTTTGTGGTTTTTGGAACTACTGATTATTTTGATAGAGATTTCATTGCTGCTTATTCAATAGTAATTCAAACCCGGGTATTAGTCTGCTGCTAAGGCAGGATGTGTAAGTCATCCTGTAAAACATTAGGAATCAGCTGTAGGAAAGACCACTGGCTGGGGAAAGGACACTGTAAAGAGGTTTTTAAAAGAAAAAGTAAAAAAGGAAAGAAAAAGAAACTGCCAGGGGAGACAAAAAAAGCCCCAAACTTGTTTTGAACCTGTATCATGGCACCCTCTAACGAGTGCTTGAAGGTCACTAGGCTCTGAGCCCACAGGAAAGGTTTGTAAGTCAATTCCATAGGGTTGAATCCCATAGTCCTTGTTTGGCACAATTCCTGTTCCCATCAGAAGGATCCCTACCCAAGAGAAAACCTGAGTAAAATCCTCAGGATTTAGCTCAGTATCTCTTGAGGTGATACCAGGTCTGTCTTGTCTGAAATTCTTCCCTTTCCTTCTCCCTCCCCAAAAGAAGAAAAAAAAGGAAAAAAATAATTGTTAAAAAAAGGTCCTAAACCTAATAATCAGTTAGCAGTTCTGGCTCTGGCTGTGACAGTGCAAAAAGAGGGGAGAAAAGTCACTTACTACAGCACAGAGAAGTGGCTGCTGTGCCACCTTTTGCCTCCTTTTCCTCTCTTCTGAACAGTGGGCAGCAGCCCTTTCCCACCTCGCTGCAAACCAGAGGACGCCTCACACCTGTACAGCCTGGGGTTCAGCACGCTGAAACCCATGAAACCTTTGCCCAGAAACCCGTGGCAATAAAAGGATTGCACCGACAGCATGGCTGAAGCAGAATGGCTCTTTCCCCGCACCCTCTGAGTGACTACCACAGTGAAGGAGCTCCCTTGGAAGAAAGGCAAGGAGCCTTTGCAATATTACCAAAAGTACTGGTAGGTGGAGCACGAATATGTAACAACACACAGTTCCTCCCGCAAGGAGCTCACAGTCAAACCCCCTGGCACACGGATACCGCTTGCGCAGACTGATGCCAGACTTCTGTGGGGCTCTGCAGAAGCACCTCCGCATTGAGGAGCAGGGATCCCCAGATGAACTTAGGTGCTTAATGTGTTTGGATTTTTTCTGCTTTTTGCAACTATGGAGGTAGAATGCATTTTCCTGGCACTGCCTGTATTTCTAGTGCAAATGCAATCTACCTGGGCATCCTGGCTCCCTTTTAGGGTTAGCGGGGAGCTGCATGTGCCTGTGCAGGAAGTTTTCCACAGAAAAATTCAATCTGCTGAAACAGAAGCTTCTCGTGATGCCAAAGGATATGGCAGTTCTTGCAGCACATATCACTTAAGAAATTGGGAAATTTTCCCAAATGAGTTTCCAGAAAAAACCAGGGCAATTCTGAGCAGCAGGAACAGGACAGTTAGGACACTTTGCTACCATGCGCTGAGCCCAGCTTAAACCCCTGCTGTGCTTGAATCAGGCAAATAACTCAAAGTCTGGCTTTTTTGCCTACCGGCTCTTCCAGAGCCTACTGCAACCAGACCAACATCTTGGCTGGTCCGGGATAAACCTCTCCCCGCTCCCAGAGCTGGACTCCTTCCACTCCCACGTATATAATTCAATAAGCATCCTCCAAAGACGAAACCTGACAGCAACGCCGCCTCCCTTAGGGCACTTGCCTGGGAGGCGGGATGCTCCCGGAGCAGGGGGAGCACAGCCAGCTGCCCTGCCCGGCCCGGCCCGGTNGCCGGCAGAGGGAGCTCGGGCCGGCGGGACGAGCCTGCATCCCGGGGAGCGGAGATCCCTGGGAAGCGGAGAAAGCCTGAAGCTGGGCCAAGTTTGGAGTCAAAGTGACCCGGCGATGTCCCGGTGGGTGGCCGAGCCAGGAGCCGATGGTAGTTCCGTTTTTCTCCTCGACTGCCTGAGCGGTTGGGTTGTGCCATGGGGTACGACACAGCTGTAAGTCAAGAAACTGGCCATACCGTCAGCCAGCACCTAAGCTAATTTCAGCTTCACTTTCTCAGGGTAGCTGCCCCAGAAACCTAATTATACGAGTTTAACATGGCTGGTCAGAGAACAGAACCGGGACTTTATAGCATGTTCACTTGAGTGTAAGCCAAGCCCTCAAATTTCAGACAGATCTGTCACCATATAAAAAGACTTTTAAATCAGGAACACAGAAGAGGTATATAATATGCTGCATTACCTGTGACTATGTATCTGCTCTGTCCGAAAAGGCAGGATGTATTATGGAGATTTTAAATGACATCAGAGGTTTGCGATGAGGCCAACAGGAATGTACTTCAGCAAGTCCAAGGAACCAGGCTGCTACGGGGTTGTGCTTGAGCAAGATCTGTGGCAGGGAAAAACTGGTCCCCCTTATTTCTGACCCTTTGTCGTAGCATCCAGGACAGAGACCCTTCCTGCAGGAGCTCTAGTCCCTGGCTGCTTCAGAAGGCAGCAGCAATCACAGCCTTAAATCACTCTTTGTGCTGCATTTTATTTCTCTTTTTCTAGTATTCAACGGGCTGGGGCAGGAGAGCTGCCAGGGCTGGGATGGACACCCAGACAGCTAGAGCATGTGCCGTTAGTGTCCGCAGAGCTCTGGGCAGTGTCTGGCAGCACAGCATGCCAGCACACAGCAAATGTCAGCTATGTTAATACCTTCACCTCAGTCATCTACCATGAAGGCTGTGGCATAGCTATGCTATGTGACAAGCAACAGTTGGGCTGGTTTTGTCATCTCATAGCTAGGGCAGATGATGCAAGGGAAAAGCCTGAGTGTTTCGACATGTAGCCTGCCACTCCAGTCTCTGCTCTGCCAACAGTCAGATGCAAATAATACATGGGAATATGCTCTATTAAGGTCTAACGATCTTGAATTTCCAAGGAAAGGACTGTGCTATGTGGGTCTGTGCTACACTCAAGTGGGAGGATGGACAACTCTTCTCTCAGGCCACTGCTACACCCACCAAAGAAGCCATGAATCCTAAAAAAGTGGGCAAGGATTGCTGGCAACGCCCAGTGTACCAAGGTACCTTTTTATGCTGGGTGGACGTCAGCTGTTCCTACAGCCTTACAGTAAATCTATGTCAAAATGTACTGTTAGCATAGCTGGCATTGCTCAGAGGAGAGGAATAAACTAGATCATTTCAGAATTCATGCCCCAAGGAGGCCATCCAAATGTTGCTATATGAGCTGCACCACCATTAATGCCAATCTCAATTTTTTTTTTAAAGCTGTCCTGTAGCTCTGTAAAAGAGGCCCTTAGAAAACTCATGTCACTGACACTTAGACATCCGTTGCTTTCTAATGAATAAGATGTAAGATAACGGTTAACCTTCAGGGAGTAATATCAGTCTTAGATCTAGAAGCTGACACATCATGAAAGAAATTAACAAGAGACCACATGACAATGGAAAGATCAAATTATTGTGCCAGTAGTCATTTGTTTAATTTGGTGTATGGGGTACGACTCAAAGATTTAGGTGTACTGAGGAATATATTTCCTGCACTAGTACTGCAGAGATGGCCCTGTTGGCTGGGGTTGTTGAATGGAACATGACCTCCATTAAACAAGTCCTGATATCAGGCATGTACATACTCTGAAGTCTTGGTCAACAGACCCCATTTGGAATCTCATATGGTTTCCAAACTTTGGAAAAAAACCATCACCATTCCTTCCCTCAAACCCTCAACAGAAGTCCAGTTTTAAGAGCAAATACTTAGGGTTTCACCAGTAGGAATGATAAATTAACACAGGGAAGGCTCTGAGTGCTGAAATTTATCGGTCTCTACATCTAACCTGACTTTTTCCCCTCTAAGAGCACAGTAATCACCCAACCCCATCAAGGTATGCTCCAGAGGCCAGCAGGCTGCAAAATCCCACAAGCTACTGAGAAGCCCAAACCAGAATGATTTAGGGATTATTTTGACCACTCTCAGGAGGTGTTGGGAGGTCAGGTTTACAGTTTGAGGTTTGACACAACAATGCAGGGAGGCCCGTAGTCTCTCCATCTGCCCTACAAGTGACCGGCTGTACATAAACAACAGCTTCCTTCCCTCCACTGATAGCAGCCTCTCAGTTTTCATCCTCCTTTCAATTTAGACTGGCTTTAATCCCTTGAGATCTTCCAGACAGACACTGTACGTCTCAATGCAACAGGATGTGTTCAACCCTGGGGCATAATCTGCATGTTAGATGTACTCTGCTGCTCTGCTCCATCACAAGCAAAGCCTGGACTTCACAGAGTGAAATGTATGGTGTGCCTGGCCAGCTTCGGACAAAGCTGGTTGGGTTCAGACATGAGCAGGGATGGAAAAGTGCTAAATGGACTGAGGTGAGCCGGAGCAGGAGAATACCAAGAAAATGCCATTCCTTTACATCCACTTGTCCCATCCATGGAACAGAGCAAGATTAAAGCAAAGCAAATGCTCACAGTGGGAGGACCAAAGATCTCCTTGAGGCTAGTGGGCGTGGGCAAACTCCGAATCTTGCGCTCTCTAGTTTGGGTAAAGGCCCTAGTCAGCCAAGGTACACCACACTGCTCTTCACAGCACCCTCTCACTGACCTCCAACGTACCCAAAAGAAACATGACCCAGGTTCTCTCTGTCACAACTTTGCATGCTGAGGCTTTTGGCAGAGATGTTGCAGAGAGGAAACTGAGAGGAGGTTAGAAGCCACCTGTGTATTTTGCTCAATACATAATTTATATTTTCCTTCAACTCTCTCCCTTGCTTCCTACTTTTCTGGAAGCCAAAATGAAGGTTTCAGGCTTCCAACACCTGCATGAATCTCCCTTTATCCAGCAGCGTCAGAAAGAGACCTCAAGTTTTCAGCCTTTCTAAAAGAAAAAAACTGCCAGCTGCCGACCTAAACCCTCACTGTGTGTCAAAGGTGAATGCTATTGAATAGCAGCATTAGAAACCTTGAGTCTGAACCACTTACTGAGTTAGCGCTGGGAGGCTGGGAATGTCATGGGCCGGGCAGTCCTGCAAAATCACTGTGGAATAGCAGAGCACGAGAACAGAACAGCAAACTGGTATTGTAGTAAGCTGGCATTTGTTTGCCATCAGTAGAGAGCTCTGGCTTATAGTAGCCTCTCATGACCTTGTGAATGAGGTGTAAGAGTTATGAAAATAATAATTAAAACAAATATGGACGAGAAAATTCACTAAAAGATGCCATTTCAGAGGAACTGGATCTGCCTCTGAATTGAGTCTGTCAGTCAAAACAGCAGAGGAGAGCATGGAAACATTTTAAAACAACACCTGGATGTTTCACTCTGGAAGTTTCAAAATAAAATGCTTTAGTTTTTAATTTCAAAATTGACCCAGATTAAATAACTAATCTGAAAAAAGGACTGACCTAAATGAACTGTTTCCTTCTGGTCTTCCTGTTTTGCAGCAATACCAAAAATGGTACATCAGTGCTGCTGCAGAGTATAGAAACCTGACCAGTATCACTCCACCACTTTTGGACCTTTTTCTCCCTAGATATAAGAGCTGTTTTGTTTATTTCCAATAGCTTATTTTCAGTAATAGAGTTTGAAGGGGGTTTCATCAGCCTTTTGCTGGTGGATTGAAATGAGTCAAATGCTTATGGCCAATGGGGGAAAAGGCAGAAAAGTGAGGAAAAAGGAATAACAATAAACTTGTAGGGAAGGAGGGGAAAAGGAAAGGTCTCAAATATCCAGATAAGCACCTAAAGATGTTTGTACATAGTAGCTCACATAAAACTTCTGAGCATTTTTCATTTTCTGGCAAATATTTCAAAGGTTGCAGGCCAGCTCCCATTCAGATCTGTCCTGCACATCCCTAAACTCTCTGTGAAAATCAGTGAATGCCAGGGATGTGCTACTCCCTGGGGACAGACACAGCTATGTCTAATTAGAGGTGATGCACATTGGTATAAACAAGCGACTCCCCACCTTATTGACTTTTTTCTTTTTTTCTCACCTACTGGGGAGAAATTCATAGAATCATAGAATTATTCAGGTTGGAAAAGACCTCTAGGGTTATCAAGTCTAACCACCAAGTCCAGCTGGAGTCCCAGCCCACCCTTTACATTGACAAGTGTCACATTTTATATTGTCTCAATATCTGCACCAGCAACACCCCATTTGGATGAAAATAAAATAGGGAAACAGCATCCTCACACTAACCAGTGGCAAGAATTGAACTTGGATTAAATCTGTAGGGACTGAATTTGAACTTTTGTCAGTAAAGTCACAAAACAAACACAGTGAAACAGGTAATACATGCTTACAGTTCTTCATGTGAGTTGTTTTACTGGAATCAATGAGATTACTCAAAAGTGGGGGGAAATTTTGCAGGGTTTACCATCTCTTTCATTTTGTGTTTTTAGGCACACTGGCAAGATTGTCTAGATATTGTAATGAGCTGTTGTTCCACGGTTTACTTTTTAGGATGTACTTGGTGATATTTTTCAAAACAACTAGTTGTTTTCTTACAAATGTAGAAAATGAGAAATTCAGTATCTACTTAATAAGAAGCAGCTATTTTAGAAAGAGAAGCAATCCAGGTAATTTAGTGATAAAACTTCAAATTACTTATCTGCTACTTATCTGTGGGCTTAGAGTGTAGTTAGTGCTTGACATCTGTATTTCACAGGGCATTCTAGCAAAACTACCTTATTCTGTCTAATTGTTCAGAAAAGTCTGTAACATTTATGACAGGGCTCTCACTGTAAAAATATCAGCATGTTGCGAGTGATGGATATATTAAATCTGAAGCTGGTAACAGTTCTCAGGGAAGACTGCTGGTTTTATGGCTATGCCAACCTCTTCCCAGTATGGTTCCATGACATGAGTTGGCTCTGGGTGAACTAGCTGGTGACCTGGGAGTTGCACCTGGTTACTGCCCTCTGCCAAAATAGTCTGTGACTGCCTCTGCACTGAGCCCTGGCCTGATACAGTATGAAAGATGGATAGATGCCTGCCCAGTGCAGCCCCCATAAACAGCAAATAGATTCCCAGGGAAGAATTTCCAAATGCAGTACAAAGGATTCAGATACCCAGCTGCTAAAGGAACCTGCCTGAAAAAAGCCCACCAAATTTCTTTATATGTGTTTAATAAAAGTCACTTCTTGCAAGCTTTAACTGTTCCCCCTGCCCCTTCTGATCATGATTAGTATGTTAATTTTGTGTAGTTGTGTTAGGAGCAGGGAAGATGCCTAACAAGCAGGATCTGGGAGGGCCTTTTGGGTGTAAGAGGCAGCATAGAGAAAAGATGGCTGTGACATAAAAGGGTGAACAAGAGATTGAGGAGCATCCATTTGCAATAACAATTTCACAGCATGAGAAAAATCAAGAGGAGAAGGTAGGAGAGAGAGAGGGAGAAGCTAGAAGAAAATGGAAAGTCAGAGATAAATTAAAAGAGGGAAGAATCGGATCAGGGAAATGAACAAGTCTTGCAGGAATTGCAATGAGGGCAGGTGGACTCTGTTAGAGAAAATAGAGCCAGACAGTCATGAAAAAGGGATGTAGCATCATATAAATGAACCTTTACAACTAAATAAAGCAGAGGAGTGCTGTTGTTCATCCAGCCTTAAATCAAAGAGAGTGCAAGTGACAATTTACCCTGAACCAGTGCAAAAAAAGTTATTGTCACAGACTTTTTGAAGGAAAGGTTTAACGTTATGACTGCATCCTGAGAAACAGCTTAACAAAAGAGAATGGTCAAATGGGTAGTTTGACCTAATTTTTTCATGTTGGATTTACTTGCCTTTTCTTTCATAT
>VZTV01094743.1:0-29840 GCA_013400875.1 Anhinga rufa
ACCATAAAACCCTCCTTTGAACAGTGAGGGTAGAATTCAAAAAGATGCTATTTCTGCAGTCTGAAGAAATAACAAGAAAAGGCAAAACCTGTCTTTATTCCTCTCAGGAGGATCTATTCCTAAAACCAAACAATGAAAAGGTTGTTAACAGTACAGCAATATAATTCATTACTGATTATTTTTGACAGAAATATCCTTGGGAAAGGGTTGCTTTCTTGTCCTGCATTTGTGCTGTGCCCAATAAAATAGGGCACGATAGCTGTGCATGAGTGCTGTGTTAACAGAAATACATGATTGTTCAAGCTGCAGAGGAGCACTCTGATATGACCACTGGCACCATCCAAGCAGCAACAGGAATTAATCAAGTCTAACACTAACAGTCGTAACACCAACAAAAGCAGGCAGCTGTTTCAGAGATGTACCTGGTCTGTGGTTCCTAATAGACATAGTATATCGGCAATACAGGCCCTTTGGCCATAAAACCAAGTGTGAGATTTGACTTTATGCTGTCAGTCCATACCAGTGGCAAACTAGCAAGCTTTGTGTAAAAGACAAAGCCAATGACTGTAACAGAAAAGGAAAGATGTAGAAAACTGGTGGAACTTGAAGGGAAGCCTGGGTTGCTGGAGGGAAGAGCTCTCAGAGGAGATGCTGAAGGGATCGGACTGTGTACATAGCTGGAATACTGCTCATAAAGGAGTTATTTAGTATCACTAGCTTGAAAGCCATTCACGTAATCATCCAGCATATTAAAAAGCAAAAGTGGAACCAATAGAACAATCTTAACAATAATTTCAAATGTATGACTTGACTGTGAAGCATCACAATCATTGCATTTACAGAGCAGAAAATAATTTCTCCCTTATTTATAGATAAACATAGGTCTTCAGTCACTTGTGTTAGTTTGGGGAATTGAGGAATCATCAGAACTGTAGTTGGGAGCTTAACATACAATTTTTTTTTTAAAGTATTCATAGAACAATAACAATTTTATGTCTGTAAAACATTTCAGCTGCTTGTATGTTGAACCCCCCTCAGACTGCCTGACAAAAGTAATCTCACTGTTTTGTGAAAATGTTGTGGAAGATTGCTGCTATACGTTTCAGTAGATGCTCCTGCATGAATTTTCCCGTGGATTTTTAATGGTTGTCTCCATTTGGTTTTAATCTACTTAAAAAAAATTATTGCTGGGGGAGATTTACATGGCTCCAATCAGGTCTGCCCTAACATTTCAAATTTTAAACTAGGCTGAGATAGCTGGATGACTTCTACTCCCTTCTGCTTTTAACGGTTTCTCTTTCTTGCTTCCTCTTTTGTAACTTTATGATAGTGTTTGAAGATTGCAGACCAGTCCAGGAGGAAATAGCAAAGGCAATTGGAAATGATCATCATGTGAATTCTGAACCTGAACATGGTGGTTCCTGTGCAGGTGAGGAAGAAGAGAATGTTACAAGTACAGAGCGTGATGCCAATGAAGGTGAGGTTGGCTGTCGATCAGGGACATGGATTAGATCTTATTTGTCTGAAGTCTTTCTATGGAAGTGTTTGCCCTTTTCCTTTCCTTTCTAGGCTATCTTGCGCTCTTTTGTTGCCTAACTTGTATAAAATTGGGTGATGACTAGCTGGCTTCTATAGTCATGTATAATTAATGTTTTTTTGGCAGTTATAATGGTCTTAGGTAAATAATCCAGGCCATGAAAAAACTGACTGCCAGCAAAGAAAATAGCTGTGGAAAGCAGGAATCTAGTGAGTTTCCCTTTGCTTCCAGGTAGCATGGGGCCTCCTTGGGAAATGCATTGTCAAGACAGGCAGGATGGGACTGACAGACTAGGCACGAAGCTGAACTGCAGACTTGATCTCCATGCTGTACCCTGTTTGTCTCCCAAACTCATCTCCCTGTTGGCAGTTTGCGTAATTGGCAGTGAGTAAATTTCAGCTTGATCTTGGTTCTTTCCAAGAATGTTTCTGGTCCTTGCAACCCCAGCCATTTATTGCTGGAGACTTAATCTGCCTGACAGAAGTGCGTTGCATATTATACAGGGAGTTTTAAAGCCAGCCATCCTGCTGCGTAGCAATGAGCCGTAGTGAAAGTAAGTGTTAAGATTCTACTCCAGGGTAGCAATGAGTCTGAAAAGAGAAGAAAACCATAGGTTAAAACTGACTTCAGTCTGCACTGTTGCTCTTAAATTTCCTTCCTCCATCCTCTAAGAGTCTAACAGCTGGCAGGAACAGGTCATATATATTGTTTCTAAATTGCTGGTTGTGCACTGTTTTGTACTTTGGCACATTAATCCAGGGTGTTCTAAGTTTTTTCTGGTCGGCTGGGAGCCTTTTGATCTTCTTCCTCTATGTAGTCTAAGAACATAGTCTTTTAAGGTTTGTTGTCTTCCATCCAGAAGGTGTATACAGGAGGCTGGAGGTTCCTTCTCATCTCTGGTCTGTCAGTAATTGTCTTTTTATCAGTAATTCTTTCTCAGATGAGATTGCTTCTGCCTTGGTCTCATCAGCTGACCGCAAACAACTGTCTATAACATTTAATTTCAAAGTCCAGTAGTCTTCATGTGTTGGTCTTTACCAGGATCTATCTTCCTGATGCATAGGCCAGGGTACAGAATATGTAGTTCCTGGGCAGCCTGACTTCTGTGTCAATTGTCCCTCCGAATCAGGGTTGAAACATATTTGCTTCCCAGGCAGGTGGTCTTTACAAAGCCTGGAATCTCCTAGCTGTTAACCTGTCAGGTTCGCATGGTGCCTCATTTTGAATACTTTATTGCTGAAAGAACTTCACAGTTGCCGTTAGCATCCCTGCCCAGTGCAAGACTTCGCTTTACAGAAGGGAATGCTTTGTAAGCAGCAGCCAGAGTAAATTAACTCCTCTCTCTGCTAATGGAGCAGGTAAACATGTAGACTATACCATGCACAACACAGCATTTGGTTTCTTCTAGACAAAGTGAACAAAGCATCTATTTTACAGGGACTGGCAAAATCCATTACATTAAACAGTCCAATATTAGCAGCTGGACGGTTCAGACACTATAGTTTTGTGGGGACAATAATATTTAACTTTGAGTTGGGATGACAGTTTGGGATGTTTTATTTCATTTTGTACCAAAACTTCCATTAGAATTTTTTAAAATGATTACATGTTACTGATTTTGATAGTGGGCCTGAGCAATCCCAGATTCAGGAGGTAGGATTTTCAGTGTGAGTGCTGCAAAAATATGATAGTGATTGACAACTGATTTATATATATATGTATGTATACATGTATAAAAGAAGAAAAATTTTAAAATATAAGGGACAGAAAGCTAGTAGTAAACATAAGCAACAAACCTGGTGCAGGATGCATCTTGGATGAAGGCATGATTTCTCATATTGCAAAATGTAGTTTTTAATTTTAAAGTGCGATCTAGTGTCCAGGTGGTGTGTGGTCTGGTGGGAGGAGACAGCCTGCTGTGCTCTTTCCTTTCCTTGCCCAACTCCATTTTCTCTCTGGAAACTCTCTTCTCAGCCTGTCCTTTCTTCTTCTGGTTCCTATACTGTCTGCGGCTGCTTGAGCTGCCTTGTGCTCTTTCTGCCTTCCCCTGCAGCAGATCTGCCCTGTGAGTGAATCGGGTCCAGCTCTGAAAGACAGGAAGGGCAGAGTGGCAGTGGAGAGCTGCAAGGCCAGTGGAAAGGTTGTGGGAAACTGGACACAAGCTCCACTCTGCTGGCAGATATGGGCTGGACAAACAGCGTCCTCCGGGCCTGTTTGTCACCTGGAGTCTTCTCTGGCTGCCATTCCAGAGACAGGGTCTAGCTGCACAGGCAGTTGCCCAGGCAGGCAGCAAAAAGCAGTAACTGTGGAGTGCAGCAGTAGTGCAAGATGGTAAACTAAGTTACGAACAGAGGGACATGATTTGGAGCAAGACAGCCTTTGCCCGGTTTGAGAAAGGGTAGCTTGAGAAAGACATTGCTCCTTGCTCTTTACAGTGACACAAAAATTCTTATTTTCTAAAGAATGGGAACCTACCATGTTTGTCCAGCACACCGGTGCAGCAGCACAGACTGCTGCGGGTGCCTGCCCAGGGACAGATCCTGGAGCACCAAGTTAAATTAGGGCATTGCCATTAAATTCCCAGGGGGCAGGAATTGACCCTGTATTATTCCCCTGGTGTAATTACCCATTTTTACTGGTGCAATTACCCATTTTACATGAACAGCTGAGTATTATTCTTCCTGTGTGTGCATATTTTACATGAGCAATTTACCACCTATTTCTGAATTTTTGAATGTTACTGTCAAGCTTATAGCTATTTCATACACACACCTGAGCTCCCTGCTAGGCAGGTGAGGGAAGGAGGGAGAGTAGGCAGGGCAGGCAGAACTGTCAGAGTTGAAAGCTGGTCATGCATCAACATTTTTGCTTAAATTAGTTATGCCAGATGCCAGAACGGCAGGACTAGAAATGTAGTCAGAGCACAGGTGCATGATGAGAAGCAGCACAGCAAGTTTTCTTCTCGTCACTGTGCTGATGTCCCTTCATTGCTTGGGAGAGATAGCATCTTTAATAATAACCCTGTAAAACAGCCTTAACACTAACTCAGTTCTCAATAAAACTAATGTTTTGATTATTTCTTAATAGCACCAGATGGAGCTTTCTTGGCAGAAGGAACAAGAACACTTGATGTGCAGAAGGCAGCGGAACAAGTGGTACAAGAAGGGCAGATGGTAGGGGAGAGACAAGCTCTTGAGAAGGAAGATTTTGTTGCTGAGGAAGGAGATGCTCGCACTGAAGAGGCAGGAGAAGAAATGGCACGGGCGGGAGATTTGCTGCCCAAGGAAGACACATTGGTTGTGCTGCAGGCGGAGGGTCAGCTTGCAGTGGAGGAATCTGCACCTGAGGAGAGCGCCATGGCAGAAGATCTCAAAGGAAAGGGGTCAGGGAAGGGAATGGAGTCTGCTGCAGAGGTGACACTGGGGGAGCAGGAAGCTCCGATGGAGGGGATGGAGAGCGAGGCAGCACTGGGAGAGCAAGCACCTGTGGGAGAGGAGCTGGCAGGGGCAGTGCTAGGCAAGGAGGCAGACAGCGCAGTGTCCCAGCGGGAGGAGGTGGCTGGGGAGGTCTCTGAGGGAGAAGAGGCTGTGGAGGAGGCCTCCGAGGCAAAGGAGGCTGTGGGAGCGACAGGGCCTCCGGTGAAGGAGGTGGTGGGTGAGATGGTGTCTGAGGCAGAGGAGGCCATGGAGGAGGGAGGTTTTGCAGGGAAAGGCGCTGTGGCGGGTGCTGTGTCTGAGGGAGAGGAGGCTGTGGAGCATGCCAGCTTGGCAGGAGAAGAGACTGCCAGGGTAGTTGGCCCTGAAGGAGAAGGGTCTGTTGAAGAAGCCATTTCTGAAGGGGAGAAGGCTGTGGAGAAGCCTGGGGCTCTCCTGGAAACATTAGGGGATACAAATGTTTGCACGGGAGAAGCAATGCCTGGAGCAGAAGACTTTGTAAAGCCAAGTGAGTTTTCCCAGCTGAAAGCATCAGAGGAAGAGTGTATGGAAATGGGGAAAGCTACCATAGGAGCAGCAACATCTGAGACTGGCAAGGCATCAGAGGCAGAAGAGAGCTCTCTCCTGAGAGCAGAGGACGCAGTGGAGGAGTCTGTGGAGCCTAGCAAGGGTCCCATGTTGCTAGTAGCACCTGGGTTAGAGGCACTTGTGGATGCTGGAGGGGATCCTGTAAGTGAAGGGACATCTCAGTTGGAGGAGACCACAACAGTGCAGGAGGAGGAGGGCTCAGCAGAAGCACTTCTGAGTGGAAACCCATCTCTAGGCAGCAAAGCAAAGACAGAGAGTGCAGTAGAAGAAAAACCTGATGGAGGGGTGATGGAAGAACCTGTGGAGATAGCCAGAGCAGAGTCAGGAGGAGGAGAGGAGGTCACAGATGGAGCAGCAGGTCCAAGGGAGCTGGCAGCTGGGATGGAGGGATCACTGGAGTGTGCTAAAGAGAGAGGGAAGGAGAGGCCTCCTGGTGAGGGGGCGGTGGATGAAGCTGCGCTGCCGGCCCTGGGGCTGTGTGTGAGCCGGGGGGAGGCAGGGGTGGTGGCCGGTGCTGTGGTAGGCGGCCATGCAGGGCGAGGGGCTCTGGCTGAGGGAGCGGCAGGGGAGCTGGCACTGCTGGGGGAGGCGGCGGGGCAGGAGGTGGTGGAGGCTGGGGATGGTGNGGTGTCAGCCGAGGGAAGGGGGGCAGCCAGGGAGTCTGGGAGGGACAGGGAAGGGGTGGCTGATGATGGAGCCATGGCCTGTGGGCAAGGGGTGAGCCAGGAGGCAGCGCTGGGGTGCAAGGGAAGGGGGCCAGAGCCGGCAGGGGCTGAGGGGCAGGGCGAGGTGGAGTGGGAGTGGGGTACAGCACGTCTCCAGTCCCCACCGCAGGGAGAACCGTGTGGAGCGATGTCCCTTGTGGAGCAGCCGATTGCAGAAACCTCCCCGAGCACCCCTGCACATGGGGATGGGGGAGCAGAGCCAAAGGGGAGAGGTACCACAGGAGGTGAGGGGCTGTGCTGGGGCACCCAGCCACAGCTGGCAGCTCCTGGGACAGGGGCTGTGGGGGGCAAGGACAGGCTGCCGGAGGGGACAGAGCAGAAGGGAGTGAAAGCCGAGGGGGAGCAGCCAGGCCTCCGTGAAAACATGGGAGAGAGAGAGGCAGCAGGTGTGTCAGAGAGTGCACGGAGCGCTTATGGGGTCAGGGAGCAGAGGAAGGACAGTCCCGCTGGAGGGAGCCCAGGTGCCCCAGGAGCTGCTGATGCAGGCGAGAGAAGCCACGGTCCCCATGAGGTGAGTCCTGCGTGGGTCGGCTGCTGCCCCCTGCGCCCATTCGAGTCCCCAGACTGGTCCCTGTCAGAAGCAGAGGATGCACCACTTCATCCTCTTTCTTATACTTTCCTTAAGTACCTGCTGGTGGTAGCTGGTGTAAGGGATGATAAATCCTTTTGGGTGGCAGCTTCTGCATTCTTTCCTGTTCCCAAAATCTCATTGCAAATACCTTTGCTCTGGTGCTGATGCTCACAGCCCCTCAGTCGTCTGGCCCCTCCAGCCACACAGAGCAGCTCCCACCACCCAGTGTGCTGGCACTGGTGACAGTGGGTGAGCCTTGGCAGCACCTGCTGGCTCGGACACTCAGGTCAACAGCAGCACTCAGCTTCTCTGGTTACTCTGGCATCTACTTGTAGGAAATCTGTTACAGCACTATCTCAGTAGTTCAAAGTTTGCATGTTTTCTGTAAAGGTAACGTTTTCCTTGTTGTTTTGTAGGATGCTGTAAACCCAGACGCAGTTGGCATGCCCTTGGTACAGCCCCAGGATGGGGAAGAAACTCTCCTCTAAGCTTTTTCTGCAGCTCCTTCAGTGCTGTGTCCTGCAACATTTACACAAATCGCTGTAGATTTGTGCCAGTTGGGTTGTTCACTCCTTTATTTTACTCCACGAGTACAACCATCTGTCACATTTTACTAGAGCAGCTTCTCAGTGTGCAGCAGACAAAGGAAACAAGCCCATATATGCCAGCCCAGGAAACAGCACTCCTTCATAATTATGAAGACAATAATTGCAAGGATTGTTCCACAGCTGTCATACTTGTTTTTCCCAAAACACAGAGAAATACCAGACTGGTTGAACCTGCCCTCCTTCCCCCAGGCACCGCTTCCTTCTGCTGGCTGGTGGGCGGGAGGGCTGAGGACAGATGTGTTTCCGTAGGACAAGTAGTTTGTCTGTACAAAATGCCTATGTTCAACTGGTGTTTGACTGTATCTGTGTCTGTGTACCAACTGCATTTTTCTGCGTGTCATTTGCCTTTCTGAACTGCAGACTCTTCACTGTGAGTTGGGGCTGTCTCTTCATTGCTGTGCACAGGGCACCTGTGCACATTACTGCTTTGATTCTGATAAGAGCATAAGTGTTCAGCAGGGATGTGGAACAGCAGGATCACAGGGGGATGGTGGCCTTACACAGGGGTTTTCAGCTTGGGGGGCTGCCTCCACCCCACATTACAGGCAAGCGAGCCCTCCAGCGTGCACAGGTGCCCCGTGCTGCCGGGCGGGTGGTGCGCAGCGGGGGCTTCTCTCTCCTTGGGGATCCAGGCTTGTTGCTGGCCACACTTCAGGGTGTTCTCGGGACTTTGAAATGTTGTTGAAAATTGTTAAATCAGAACAATTTAAACTCATATTTATGAATGAATAAAGCCTGGCTCTTTGATTTTGCTGGTGTCAGTCAGGAGTAGCTCCCTGGGCCCACAGAGTGTGCTGAAACTGCGGGAGGGGTGGTCAGTGTAAAGCTGTTTCAGCTCAGCGCTGGCTGCGGATCTCCACTGCCGGAGTCTCCCTTTCAGCTCTTCCGCACCTCCGAGGGCTCCCTGAGACCCTGCCAGGCCACGGCGCCCAGGGCTGGGTGCGCAGCAGCCAGGCAGGCGTTGCTCGGTGGGCTGCAGGGCGCTCCACCCTACACAGCAGGACTATAACTGTGTTTTCAGATAGGGAAATGGAACTGAAATGAGCAGGATTTTGAGTCAATTGTTACCGTAGATCACTTAAGATCAGTATACATGGGATAGGAAATGGAAATGTAATTCAGTCAGGTAATTCATGTTTGTTCCCTCCTGGACTAGAGATGGTTGCGTTTGTATTTTCAGTCTGGATACCAGGAAGTGCTTTGAAAGAGAAAAGTAGAC
This sequence comes from Anhinga rufa, assembly GCA_013400875.1. Taxonomy (NCBI): domain Eukaryota; kingdom Metazoa; phylum Chordata; class Aves; order Suliformes; family Anhingidae; genus Anhinga; species Anhinga rufa. The sequence continues at coordinate 8,683 of VZTV01094743.1, forward strand.
AAAAAAGACTAATAATGACTTTGTAGTCCTCAGCAGTTCAGATGAAAGAATTGCATCAAGTGATCCTGAGTGGTGTGGTTGAAATGTTTATTCTGTGCAAGATATGCAATATTTGCTTAAAAGCACATATTTGACTTTTGACCATTGAGCAATGGTCTTTCCTTTTAACCAGGGAATCTGTAAAATCAGAAGTGGCTTATTCACTGGACCAAGACATTTTCAGTGTTGTTCAATATAAAAGAAGTGCAGTAAATAGATAATCGGTGTTTACATACTCTACAGTTGAATACACCTCGTATGTGAAGTGTTCAGAATTTAAATTCATGCTAAGGACCTTCTCCAGAGGTTTGTTTTCTCTGTATACATATGCACACCTGCACATTTACTTGGATCTATAAAAAACCTGTACCAGACTGTGCAGTTCCTTGAATTTTTGCAAATGATTTCATTGTAAGAATAATACTTGACAGCCAAGCAGGGCCTGGTCTTCAGTATTTATCTCTGCTTTCTAACTGAATGACTCATGTTGGATTGAATATTTGTGCTGCTAAAACTGCATCATGCAGATACCCATGCGAAGCAACTGCCTGAGCATGACTGTGCCAAAGCCATTTACAAACGCCCGCTCATACACATGGTTTGCAATTCAAGTGTAATAGATGAACAAAGGCAGAGGGAGGAGTGCAGGGATTTGCCTTAGCAGGGATTCCCTGGAAGGGTCAGGATTAAAAGTAAGGCTGTACTTGGGCAGGTCATGAACCACACTGGCTTATTTGACATTTAGCTGCTTTACTGAGCACAGGATGAAAACACGAGAGGTAACAGGTTTGATTCATTTGTTGTAGGCGAGTGCCTAAGTGATCTGCAGAGCATCTCAAAATACTCTTAAATAATACTCCTGCTCTGCAAATCGAGAGCAGCAGGAGAGGGGTCCCCACTGCAGCGCTGGCTCTGTGTCACGTTAAGGGAGCTGCAGCCGGGCAGGAGCCCCGAGCAGCCCTGTCCCGCCTGAGGCACAGGTCCCCTCTGTCCATGGCCCTGCCCGAGCGCTTCCTTTCGAGGGGCTGCTCTACAGCGTGTGCTGAGCGATGGGAGGGCAATGCAGAGGTGGGACGCTGAGCACGCCGGTGGGCTGTGACTGGGGCTGCCTGGGGCAGGGAGGCCTCGGGGCTGGCAGCGGTCTCTGAAGCAGGTTTCTCCTCTCTCGGTGCAGCCTCTCGCCAGCCGCCAGCCTCCACTCCCAACACTTCAGCCAGGATGGAGGGTTATTTCCTTATGGCAGAAGCTTCCTTTAAAGAAATTTGGCATTCAGAGCGTGCTGAAGATGATTAAGTGGCAGTATGAGTTTGCAGCAGCAGCAGCAGACGTAACTAGATCCACCTCAGCCTTTCAGAAAAGGTGGCAAGAGTTGCTAACCAAGGGGCAGCTGAACTCCCAAGGCACTCTTGGGCTGAGAAGACCTGGGCCACCAGGGAAGTCCCAGGTGAACAATGCGGTAGTGATTGTAAGGAACTGGAAAGCTGGTAATTCATTATTTAAAATATTTAAAATATTTATAAATGGCATTTGTGCGTATGATTTTAACAACTAGGGAAATGAATCCTTTGGTTAGGGACACGCTGACTCATACAAGTTCTTGTATTGCTCTAAAAAAACCACACTTCAAATACTCTGGTTTTATATACTGATAGAAAAAAAAAATCAAATTTCCCAAGAGCACTCCATAATTTCTGAGCTCATACCATGTCGATGAGATCATCTGCTTTCTCTCATCCTTTTTTCTGATAACTGTATTTGCAGGATAGATACAGGCGAGGTTTGATCTGTGGTAAGGAAACAGCCCTTACCCATCCTGACAGCTCACCCCCTGCGATGTACCAGGTGGATTCTCCCCGCTCGCGGACTCACCTTTTCCCTCATGTGTTTTGCACGCCGGCAGTGCCACGGGCAGCTCGGTGGTGCAACACGCCGTGGTGTGACGAGCCCGATTTGTGCCTGAGACCTTGCATTACTGCTCACATGTCTGGCTCCTTTAAGGCAACTGGTTTCTAAAATGGTCAGAGGACTTGAACCAGATATGGAATTGAGTGGAATGTGGCAATTTCAGCTTCAGCGAACTGCTCTACTGCTGTTGGCGCGGCTGTTAAAGGGGTACCATTTGTTTACTTTCAAAACGTGGGTATGCCTGTTACCTGAGCAGGTGGAATTTTGGTAAGATGCAAAACCATCAAAAGGGATAATTTTATGGTTTTGGAAATGCTGCCCTTGGTAACTTCTGCTCTCCTATCCATTGCTAGTTAGTAATTAACTTCAAAGTGAAAAAGATGTAGGTGGCACTTGGGGAAAAACAAGATGTGCACAAAAAAAAAGAAGAGAGACTAATTATTAAACTGAACATATGTGAGAAAAGCAAACTATCTAACAGTGTGGCCGCTGGCAAAACTCAGCTTTGGCTCATCACAAAGGCTTTTTTTAACTCCCTAAACTGTCAGGTATTCTCAGTAGCTTGTCACTGGACCCTGATGATCGTGCCTCAAATGTATCCTTGCTGCCTTCCACAGCTGAAATCATACCTTGTGACATTACACAGGCTAAATAGATGCGTTTCACCAGTCGAAAAAAATGCCAGCTGTACACCATGGACGTGGTATGAGAAAGATTGTTCGAGCCCAGCTCCCGGCACCAGGTACCAAGCCTCCGGCATTGCTAGCTGGGATGCAAGGTGGTGATCTTCACAGCCACCTCCTGGCAGGTTTGCACTGGGGAGCGCCTTGCAGGTGGTGTGTGCATCTGTCTTAAACAAGCACTCATGCTACAAGGTGGGTTTCTCCGGCTGGGAATTTTCTGTAGTGTTATGTGGGCTCAGCCCTAGAAACGAAGTGCGACCGACCCCTCTGCCTGCCTGGCGGGGGCGTGGCAGCCGAGCCTCCCAGGTGGCCCCGCCATGCCTTGGGCTCGCTGAGGCCCCTCAGGGAGCTGGCGGGGGCCACCCTGCAGGAAAACGCCTCTGGCCCTGTGAGCTGCCGCCAGGCCAGGTCTCTGCTGGCACAGCCCTGCTGCGTGGCTGGGGCAGCACAGCCCCTGCTGCGAGATGCTGGACTCGCTCCTGGTTACGGTGCAAGCACTTGTTTAGTTGGACACTAGTTTATTTTAATCTGCATCATCTATTACTGATACGTTAAACAACTTGAAATATTGCCACAGCTACCAGGCACTGGCTGGTCTTAAAAGCAGGGTAAGAATCCTTAGAGTGTCTCATTCTTTATAAATATTTCAGTGTGCTGGGCTCCTTGGGCTTCTCTGGGAATGCACAAACTAGTTTCATTCCTGCAAACAACTTCAGAGCATGTTCTATTCAGTAATTTGCATTTTTCAGAGTTTTCATTTGTATTAATAACGGATCACTCCTATAAAACACACTTTCCCCCTAAGCCTGATGTTTCTTCTATAGAGACCAATTAACTAAGACATTGTTTTCTTCAAGGAGATAGTAATTTTAATTACTAGTCGAATTATTTGCAAGCAGTTGGCCTTGCAAAGAGCTTTGCCTTCAAAAGCTTTCTGATTTTTTTTTTGTTGTTTCCCTGTATCCACTTCTGACACTTTCCAAGGAAGTGCTCAGAGATCATACCAAGCAGCTCAGGTGTAAGTGAGCACATGGAGGTATTAATGCAAACAAAATCTACTTTCCTTGCCCTATTTTCTGTTCTCTAATCCAGTGTAGTTTCTGGTTTTCAGATACAGCTGCTGTATTAATGAAGAGTCATCGCATGATTGTTTTAAGCAAGGGAAGAAGACAGAGTGCAGAGGTATTTGTAAGAAAAAATTCCTGTTGAAAAGGAAATTTAATGCTGGAACTGATTTTTCAGATAAGACAATTGATCCTTTCTGCCCTGTTAGTGTCTCATACACTGGCCAGTGCAAAAACCAAGGAATGACATCTAATCTCTCTCCAGCCCTCCTTCTTCAGCTTATTCCTTACCTGTGCTTCGGTAGCAATACCATATGAAACATACGGTCAATTAGATAGTCAGGTAGGGAATTTTCATCAGCATCCCAAATGCACCTTCTCCCGTCTGCTCTGCTTGTCTTTCCTCAAAGCATGCCAGTTCCCAGTGTCACTTTTACTTCTAGAAAGAAGGCAACATATGTTACGGTTTGCAGTGCAGACGTTGGATTGTTACAGCGGAAGGGCAACAGAATGGCTGAATTCAGTGTGTGCTGGTAACGTCAGGTTTGACCTGGAGGGTGTTAGCACCAAGGTCAGAAATGTTTATTAGCATGAACTGGGATTTCTTCAGAGGACACCTCCTTTTTCTGCCCCCAGAGATTTACCCAAGTGGGCAGAATACTAATTTCAGTGTGTTTTACACTCTATCTGTTTTCAGGATCCAAAAATGGGAAAGGATCAAGGAGGATGTTTTTAATCTGAACAAATTCTGGCTGTTTGCATTTTGTCATGCAGATGTGCCTGCCCCTCAGCTTGGATGCTGCAGGGTTAGCGGAGTCCTTGTGCAGGGGTATCTCCCGTCTCATTGGCTAATCCTGTTTCAAGCCATAAACTGCACAAATTCGATAGCCATAATGGGAAATATCCCTGCCAGACAAGGCATTTGCAAAATAACAAAGCTAATCATTGGTTTGAAAAGATACCATCATGCTTGATGGTCTCCTTTGATCCATGGGAAAGACTGAAGATTCCTCTTGCTTGTTTTTAGTAAAGCTCTTAGGGATTTGACATAGCATTGCCTGTATCATGACACTGACTTATTGCTAAAGCTGTGCAAAGATGGGGTGGAGAGTTCTCTATGGATTTTTCCAGAGGCATGCTGAGAGCAAATGCTCATCTCTGAAAGTCGTGACAGTACCCAGGGAAGTGCAACAGGCTGTCAGCAGCTCCCTCCCAGTGGTAAGCAGCGCTTAGTCCCCTGGAGCACTGGTCTGCAGCCAGGATGCTGCACTGATGCTTTCTTTTTTTGCTGCACTGAATTCCTCAGTTTCACAACATTTAGAGGTTAAACTGAGAGGGCTATCTGGTCACAAAAAAACTGTCTCAGCCTCAGGGAGGAACAGGCTGTCACGATGTGTGTTGATGGGATTCAGAACTAATTGACAATGTTTTGTGAATATGAGTGTCAGAGCTTTCTGAGTTCTGCCACAAAAAGGGAGATGTGTGAGTCAGAGAGAAAGAGCTGAAAGCAAGAGCAGTGCCCTGCAAGCCCTCCCCCACCCCCGAAACTCAATGTAGAAGTGTGTTTCTCTCAGTTGGTTGGAAGAGGTGGCTCTGCGTTAGCCCGCAGACTGCAGCGAGGGCACAGAGGCTGGCACTGGACCGGAGGAGCTGGTGCTCACAGTCGTCTGTCCTTCCTGGCCAGGCGCTGAGGCAGCCCGCTCTTCTGCTCCTGCCGGGGCAGAGCGGGACAGGATGCTCACTGAGCGGGCGCTCGTGGCGATGGGAAGGTTTTCCCAGCTGTACTTCTTATGGGGATCGGGGGATTTCGTACAGAGTCCAAGAAGTCCTCTAGTGAGCTGCATCCCAGACCTTTCTGTGTATTTCTTCTAACATTTACATTAGCCCAGCAGACCGTTGGTGTAAATGAGACTGCAACTGAAACATGAACCGAACAGAAAGTAACCGCTGGGTGGTACCGGAGGCTGACAGCAGACCTGCAACACTTGATGTGCAGCTTTATTTCCCTTTCTCCCCCATTGCATTTTTCAGAAAGTGAAACAAAACAAATGAAGAACCACCTGTAAACCTGGCTAATTGAAATCTTCCCAGTTTTTATTGCTTCAGGATGCTGAAATTAATGACATGCATGGAAGATGTGAGTCGGTATTGCCTACTACACATTTATAGTCCATGTGTGTTGCACTGCACGATGCCTCATCACAGACCTTGGTTCAGGGATCATAGTCATAAGAAACCAACATCCTGAATAATATGCAGAGAGCAACACACGGCAATTATGAACACTGATTTCTACTCAGCCAATAAGAGAGTTGTGTCTTTGAATCCAGTTAAGGAATAATATTACAGCAGGATCGCTTGCAGCTAAAGTTTGCTAATTTGAAAAGTGACCTCAGAAAAATAACAGCATAATTAACTCTGTAATTGCTTCTAGAAGATGAGTTCAAGTTCTCCTGCCCTACCTCTTTTTTTTTTTTTTTTAATTTCCAGTGATCAGAGTTGCTTTTGCAAAGCTGGCCGTGGCACTCATCTAGCTCAGCACGCGCTAGATGGCACTCTGCCGCAGTTTTCCTTCAAGTAAAAAATGCAGCTTTGCCCTGTGTTAAGATTACCATATTTGTGACACAATTTTGCATATCTTCCTTCTGGTTTAAAGTTTGTTTTGGAGTACCTGTGTTGCTTTTTGTAAGCAAATGTATGAACGGAAGCTTACACTCTTTGGGAAAAACAATTGCTCAAACCAAAACAAGAAAGTGGATAAGAAAACACAAATGTCTGGAGAGTACAATTGAGATGGCCACCCAAATATCTTTTTATTCTCAGCGAGCAGGAAAGCATCCAAAGATCAGGGCTCTGAAGAGCTGCAGCCATGGGGCTGCTGTGCTGGGGACCTGTGTGAGCCCATGGTGAGGAAAATGAGAGATGGGACATGTCTGGACTGTGGGGAACTCAAAAAAGAAGCTAGATCTGGTTCAGCAGCTGGGAGCAAGAACAATTTTGCCTCCATGGTGGCCTGTGTGGTGGTGGGGAGTGACAGGCTGCTCCTCTTCTTGAAGGGGACTGGGCTGGCAGTTCCCTGGCACCTACTGGTCAGGGAGGGGCTGATAGCCCCACGCCTTAGTGCAGTGCAAGGTAACAACAACTTTGTCTGGGGGCTCTGAAGCTATAACAGATGCATTTTTACTTTCATCTCTTCAAATTATTAATGCTCAAGATGAAAGTGCAGCATTCCTTCTGGACATTCACTTTGTTAAAGAATAGATGCACACCACCAAAAAACCCCCAGTGCTCAAGCAGGTCAGCAGAGAGAGATGCTAGAGCAGAACTTACGACAGGGACATTTGCCATCAACAAATAAAGCTGTTCAGTTTAGGGATCTTCACTGTAGCGCATGGTGCCTGGGATTTAGGCTGATACGATGAGAACTGCTGCTGCTGGTTGATGGCGAGTCTCTCTGCAGGCAGACGGTTCATGCTGTCAGCTGCTTTCTTCAAAGCTGCCACTGCTGCTGCAGGAATGAAACCTCATGGTACTCATGGGATCCGACACGTAGCCTGCAAGATGCAGAGAGTTCACCTGTGGCTCGACATAGCAGTGGTTCTCCCCCCCACCTTTCCCTGCAGTGACAATGTCAACAAAATAATGTGCATATCATTTTGAGATAAGTAGGCACAGATCATGCTGATACCTTTTTGCTGTCTGCAAGTCTCCGTTCAATATCATCTGCTGAGGAAAAATTTAAATAGGAAGTAAACAGACCCTGTCATTCATGCAGTGAATTCACAATAATCAAGTGCGAAGAATCTTTGGTGACTGTCATAAAAACATGAATCTCAATGTTTTAATAACACAGCGGAAGTTTGCCATTAAAAAAAATACCTTTTGCCTTTTCAACTTTAGCTTTGGAGGGCTCAGGATAAGCATTCTGATAAGTGTTTTTAAAATACTTAGTTGACACTACAAAACAGAAAGCAACTGCTCTTGCCAGCACTGTATTTCCAATGAGCTGCTCCAACAGTGCCAAAGGAACCATTTCTCCCTATGCACGGAGTCATTGGACAGCTGCTCCCACACTTCTTATTTTACTGTACTAACATTAAACATCCAGTGGCGCCAACTCAGATTTTGTGATAAGTAGGCATTGTACAGAGATTCTCAGATGCTTGGGAACCAGGAGAGTAGAGAAACTAGAACAAGAAAACTTTCTGGGGCCTGGGGTTGGGGTGGGAGAAGGGTTAGAAAACATTGCTAAGGCTCCTGTGTGCCAAACTCCTATTGCCAAACATAAAATACACACAGCTACACAAAATTAAGGCTCTGGTAATTGCAACAGTGCTGACCACAGCGTCCCTAAGCTGTAATCCATAAGCAACCTTGGTTTATCTCCTAATCATGACACACTATGCTTTGAAAGCTGTCAGCAAAGCTTTCCTTAAGGGAATCTTGCTCATCTCCTAAATATTCTGGGCCTTAACGCTGCAAGTGTTCTTGTGTGTGCTGAATGTGACCTGTGAGAGGAAGGTAGCATGTGCCATCGCTGAAGCCAAAGCCATGGTGTGTCACTGACTATGTGAGGGGCGATGGTCTGTGACGGGGCACGTTACAAGAGCAGGACATACTTTTGAGGACCTCTCCAGCTGTGATGACAATGCTTTGCACTGTGCAATAGTACACTGATCACGCTGGGTGGGAGACTGTCCACACGCTCCACCATCACTTCCATTTGCCTTACTGCTGCCACACAGCGGGGAACCTTTGCTTTCATGTTTCCAACCCCCTTGACCATACCCTATGTTTTTTTCTTTTCGTTTTAGTGCCTGTGAGTCTCATACCAGCCAGGGTTAAGACCATGAGGATGCTTGGCTTGCCTCACCTCACTCCCAGGGGTCCCTTCTTGCCAGCCAGTGATGCCTCTTCTCAGATGGATGGTGCCCTTTCCAAGTGCAAAGTGCCTGGGCTTGCACTTCCTTGTGTTGCAGGACACAAGGACGCTTTCTGCGCTGCAAGCCTTGCCAAGGCTGCCTTTGCAGTTGGGAAACTTTGTTGATGACTGTTGCAACAGCATCATGAGCTTGTCTGCCAGCATCTGAGGGCTGCAGTGAGCATGGAGAAGCCAAAGTCAAAGTTAAACTCCGTGTTTACACCTATCTTAAATCTTAGAGGATATAGAGTTGTCTTTGGGCGTTGCGTATCTGTCTCGTGATTTCACTGCTTTCAACTTGCTGTTTAACTCACAATTTGTGAAACTTGCTGTGAAGAGCAGGTCCTTTGCTTTCACTGAAGAAGTCAGAGCTGTGTTTATTTGTAGAATTCCTATTTTCAAATACACTCAATGAAGAAAATTGTCCACTATCAGAAAGGCTCCTGCAGGAATGGGAGCAGGGTGCTTTGGGGGCTTTTATTGAGAAAGGAAAACAGTAAATGTATTCTTTTTTGTTTACAGACTGCAAGTACAAATGAGGATAATGGAAAACATTAGGCAAAAAGCAAATAGAAAGAAAAAAAATCAAAATTGACCTGAACGGGAGAGGCAGCAGCAAAATTGGTTTATGTGGAATGAATAAAGAGTGCAAATATTTGCATCACTAGACCAAGCACTCTAATGAAAAAGGGCTCAGGGCCTTCTGTTTTCTGGTGCACTGCTATGTAGTGCAATGGCTTGATCACTCTACCAGGATCTTGAAGCATGGGATGCAGTCAGAGCAAGGGGTGGCTGGGCTGCAGAGTGCTACGTGGGCCTCCAGACCAGCTGGGTTTGGTGCTTTGCAACAAGGGATGGCGATTCTGTTGTTCCTCAAGACACATATCCTGGTGGCACTGCAGGACTCAACTTTGAGCTGCATAAGCCTGCTGAAATGAAGTATGTGGCAAGGAGTAGCCTTTCCAGTCTTGTTGTGTCTAGTAGCCAGGATCTTCACTTTCCTCTGTACCACTCTGGCTTTCTCCATTGTTACCTGAGTTAGCACAAGGCTCAGCTTGGCCAGCTCTTGGCTGTGATCAAGCTGTGCTGCTACAGCAACATGGAGGTCTGGCTGGGGTGACCTCCCTTCCCGCTCTCATACTTTGGATCCCTTCTGTGGAAACTATAATTCAAGGAACAGGTATATTTGAAAATAAATCCTGAGGTCTCATGAGTGGAGTCTGAAATCACTCCTTAATCCCACAGTTTAAATGTAGCCATGGAGAGTCTCTTCTCCACCAGCCCTTCATTCCCTTGTGTCCTTTTTTAATACACACTTGAGAAACCCTCTCCAGTCTTGACTGGATGGTCTTACTCTAGGAGTTCACTACACATTTCTGTTTCATTCTTGTTTTCTTCTTCTCTGAGTTTTCCAGTTGCCAGGCACCTGATGAAAGCTGTGCCCCAAGGAACTGCCCTCTGCAGCTGTGGAATCCGCATACAGCAACTAATAACAAAGTTTTTGTTCTTTTTTCAGGTTCAAAGGTCATTACCTCACTACTTGTTATGATAGCAACACTGCTGTTAGCATTGTACTCAGTAAATATTTATATGACCAGGTTATCTCTTTTTCTCACCCACTGTGCTCAGTTCAGAGGGGAGGAGGGAGTGCAAGAGGTATGCTGAGGCCAGTAAAAACCAGCAAAGATGACGAGTTGATGAGCTTCTGATACATGCTTCAGGCAGAACACAACACTGAGTTGTCCTGGTGACAAAACAGGTTCGAAAATGGCAGGAAAGGGAGCAGATGCCAGGAGAGGAGTGAGAAGGCCCCAGGCCAGGGGACAGCAGCAACCTCTGAATGAGGATGGGAACACTGTAAAGGCAATGGGTCCACTCAACACCGTTGCCATTTGAGCATGCAGAAAAAGGTATGTAAGCATAGAGCACACAGAAAACCATGTTTTCCTGGTATGTACTCAGCAGGTGGGTCTCAGAGAAACAGAGACTTTATGCAGCACAGAACAACTCTGCTCACAGCAAACAGAGACACTTTCCTGCTGGGCACTCCTGGGTGGCAGCGACCGTGGTGTATGTGTGTCCTTAGAAGTCTGTGTTGTCCACCAAAGCCCAGCCCCACTCCTTGATACTGAGGATGTCGCCGTCATTCTCTGCCATGCCAGCCTCATGGCTCCTGCCATTTTTGTTTGGCTCTTTTGTCCATCACAAAGTCTGATACAGTATTGATGAAGAAAACCTCTACCCAGCTTTCAGAACAGATGTGGCTGGCACAGGCAGTGCCAAAGCCTCGTACTCTGCCTGGTCTGTGGCGCTGTTGTAAGAGTGTATCAGAGTCTGGTTTTGCATCTGGTGTGCACTGGGGGTACTGCTGTGCTCTGGTATGGTGATCCCTCTAGCAATGCTTTCAGAAGACTCCTTCTTGCATTGCTCTGTCTCCAGGGGTCCCTGGGCTTTCACATCTGTCCAGGGGGTGACGAGATCCAGAATATCTGCATGGCTCCAGGCAGATGGTCGAAACATGGTCTGTCATGCTCTCATCAGACAAAAGGTAACCATGGATGCTGTGCTGACATTTGCTCAGCAAACACAGCAGCCACAGCAGACGGGCCCTGGCCATGTGTCAGTGCTGAAGTGGGGCAGTGAAATCCTGTTGACATGGCCCTGGAACAGCTTAGGATGTTCAGGTAGACAGATCAGCTGGTGCTGGTGAAAGGAGCAGCACCATGGGACAGCACTTGGAGGCTTTCCAAAATCACGCACTCAGTGGGTGTAGTCCCACTTCAGTATTGCTGCACAGAAAGTTACTGGGCATATGTACTGTTGTTTCACACCTGAGCATAAAACACGTACTACCCTGACAGCATGTACTGAAAGCGGCTTCACACCAGTGGCAGGTCTTTCTAGAATGCAGCAGCTGAGCCTAGTGTGAACGAAGATCAGCATGAAGGTGAGATTAAGAGTCTGACCTTCCCATCCACACCAAGAAAGAAAGAAAGATTTACCCAAGATGTCTGAATCCAGTCTGCTTGATGCCAACTACATTTTCATACAATCTTTATTTTAAGGTTTTATTTACACATTATGCTGCTGGGTTAAAAACTGCTCTCAGCTGATAACAATTCTATGCTTGGGAAACCATAAAGAACCAGGCACTGAGTTTGTGAGCCGTTTAGAAAGCATGGGTGAGAAACAGACTCCCAAGGAGCTGCCTGTAAGACAGGACCTAAGCAAACACTGTTTAGCAAGAGAGTTTTACTGGGGATGATTGCAAACGCAGGGGCTAGGAAATGCTGGAAAGCTGTTTGTGTGGCAATGCACGAACACACACTTGAATATGGTAGGACAGAAAGCCAGGAAGGAAAGATAAAGAAGCAGGCAGGACACCTCTGTTTTGGAGGGGAGCACGAAGACTGGATGCCCTCTGAGAGAGGAGTGTGAATGGTGAAAAGAATCTGTTGTGTCCTTTTATGCTCCTGTGGTACTCCAGAAATAGGACTGTCTTACCTGCTTTTTGCAGAAGCAACCTTGAAGATATAATGCCACATCTTCTCCTTATTCACAGATCCATGCATGTAGACAGAAAGGACTATTCCAGCTTTTAAGTGCTCGGGCTGCACATGCAGTGAAAGCAGCCATGAGCTGCAAGGAGCACAGGGTGAGACCTCACCAGCTCTGGCTGACTGTAACCAGCAGCCTCCACTGTACATTAGTTTTCTCATGAGACTTTTTGGTACCTCAGGAGACTGTAGCTCTGTACTGGTTAACTACACCAAGATGCTCAGAGGAGTATTCTGCATTAACTCACCATTTTTGTCGATTGGTGGGTACTGGAAGTTTCTTCTCATGTCATCCAAAGACAGACCCTGAGAAGGGTGTTGCCCAGTGCTGCAAATTAGATAGGAGGTGTCAGTTTAGGTGAGACTGATAAAATCACATCTCCATACCATGAGAACTTTTTCTACCGAGTTGGAAGGAAAAGACAATAGCATGAAATGTATCAGCCTGATGCCCAGCCACTGGCATTTGCAGGAAACAAAAAGCAAGAAAAAGTTATGAAGCAAGAACATGAATCACATGTGTGCTCACATTTGATCCATTCTCAAAGTAAATTCCCTCTCATATATTGTTTGGGGCTTCACAATTGTTCGCACATTGCTATTTTATAAGCAATTCTAGGCATCGATCCAGGATCATTGTATTGTATTTTATGCATCACTGATAACAGATTCCTGCAAATAAGTTTCTCTGGCAAGGAAGATCACTGAATTTTCTTCCAGTCATTGACCAAAACCACTGTCCTGCCAGCACTGTCCTCTACCAGCTCTTCTCAGATTACAGGCAGACAGAAACGAAGTGTGTACAAAAACAAGAAGCCCAAACTGTTCTCATTTAGCCCTTAGTTCATTTATTTCCAAGGAGCTGCTAAACAAGTAAAGCAAGGGATAATGGTTACAGTGACACAGCCGACGGCACAGGGAAGCAGCATAACGCATGGAGGTGCTTCAGAACAGTTTAGATATGATGGAGAGCCCTCATCTATCTGACCATATCTGATACTTGACTGGGGGACTAGACAAGACCTGCTGGATTTAAGCACTCCATGAAAATAACATCTGAGTGTGGTGCTTTAGAAAAAGATTCTTTCATTTGGCCCACTTTCACTGAATATGCTTACATAAATCTTGAGAAGCCTTTTAATTGAAAATACCATCAGCCACAGTTCTCAGGCTTTGACACTTTCCATGGTGCAGGCAGAAGGCACAGTACTAAAGAGAACTTTATATCAACTTGGTTAGATGCTGTGGTTATTATTTATCTCACAATATATAAAAAGCCCAAAGGTCTGTCACCACTAGTCTATCTAAACTTAACAGTGTATTCATGGCTTCTAGCTTCTATTGAGGAGTCACTAAGATATTCTTTCTGGTGATCTCTTTGTGCAGTTTTGACAGGATAATAGGATTAGGTTTGCCGAATTCCACTAGCTGCAAAGTAACGTGACATCAGCTTCACTTACTCTTCAGATATTTTTGCTGGCAAAACTGATCAGCCTAGCTTTTCAAGCTCTAAAATGGGAAGTCACGAAATGGAAAGGGCGACTCAGTGAATTGTCCAAGCGGCAGAACATGAAACATTGACACCAGCTGGCAATGGCAGGACACAGGCTGGGTGTTTCAGGTTTCCTTGGGGCTTGTCTGCTTTTCTATCCTGAACACAGCTATTACTCTACCACTGATGCAAGTCCTGGGAGGCTCAGGACAGGTCCTGCAGCTCTGGCTTCGCCAGCTTCTTTAAGACACATCTTTAAGAAGGAGGGATGGATGTGGGTTCCCTATAGTGACACTGCTTGTCAATGCCTGGAGCGGTACTCTGCCCTGCAGGAGGAGGCTGGCGGCTGCCTGGCAGGCTGGAGGTAGAGTTGAAAATGAGGACCAGGTGTACTCTGAAGGAGCAGGGAAAGCTCACCCCAGCTCAGCCAGTACCTCAGGAATATTGTTTCTACCCACCTTTTCACTATCCTGTCCTTCTCCGTTCTGCTTCTGACTTCCCTGTCACTGGACCATTCACCTCTTTCCCCACTCTGCTCCCTGTCATCCCAAAGAGCTGTCCCTCCCCTGCACTGCACAGCTCCTCCACCACCCACCCAGCAGCTCGCCCTGCTGCCAGCACAGCCGCCTTCCACCCCGACCCCTCGCCTGGGTGCCTGGGAATGGAAAGTCCTCTGAGGGCTGACCCACAATGCTGTGGAATGTATATACATTTACTGTATCACTTGCATTATTAAAGCTCATTCATAATTAAGGACAAGAAGCCCTTCTTCAGGAAGAGGAAAACAATAAGGAGGTCTATTTTGGGAAAACACTGTCCAGTCAGAGGCTGAAGCAAAGACAGTGAATGACTGGCTGGCAAATCTGCATCTGAAAGGACTGCAGAAAGCTATTGCAGCACCTGCAGGCTGTGGGAAGAGCCAGGAGGTCGCCAGGGGAAGAAATAAAACATACGCTTTGCTTGAATTCTTAGCGCAGCATTCACGGAGTAACTCCTGACATGTTAGACAAGAGAGACGGGCCTGAGGCCAGCCACGCTGCCGAACAGGAGGCTGGCAGTGCCAGCTGTGCCAGGGACACCTGCCTGGAGCTACAGAGGACCCACAGTGGTGGTCTGTCATATGCGAGGATTTCCTCAGAAAGGAGAAAGTCTTAAGCAAGTTATTTGGCCTCTTTGCCTTGGGAGCAGCTCAGAGCAAAAACAGAAGACAAGATTCCTCTGGTTTTGTAAACGTAAAAGAAAAAAAAGATGGAGAGAATTGCTGCTAATGAATAGCTGTTGGGAGGAGAACTATAACACAAATCTGTGATAAATAACACACCCTACTCTGCCTTGACCCTGCTTTTAGGAGAAGGCAGAAAACCTTGAATTCTGATTATTCTCAGAACAGCTAACTGAGCCCCATTCACTCAGACACTTTGCTATATGTTGTTTTTTTTTTAAATTTGTCAGTTGGGTAAGGGTTTATGTTGACTAGCCAGAAGAGCTGAAACCATCATCAGTAAATTGTTTAGCAGCCTCTCTAAGCATTAAGTCTGGAAGGGGAAGAAATAGCTGCCTGAAAAAAGCTTGGAAAGAGTGAACTTTCCCTTGACAACAAATTTAAAACTTTTGCCTAAGGGATAACTTGGCTTTTCTCTTGTTCTCTGTTCTGTGATAAAAGGTGGTTTGTAAAGGACCAGGCACTTGTCATCGATCCAAGAGGAAGCTGCCTGGCAGAATGTACAGTGGCGTGAAAGGTGGAGAGAAACCACACGGGTGACAGTGTCTGCTGTGACTGTCTGTGGGACTGTTGTTTAGCCTGGAGAAAGAGCTGTTAGCAGGGGAAAAAAAAAGGATATCTATTAGCTAGAGGAAATAAACCCATCAAAATGCCTTGATTTTCTGCAGCTGCTTCCTGAACAGACTGAGTTTCCCTTGCAAATCTGCGCTAAGGCATTAAAAGCAGGATGTTGCATCCCGTGATCCCACCCGTGCATGTACGTACATCAGTGAGAACCGATCCACGTGTGCCACAAAAGCTTCTTCATTCAGCAATGGCAGTGCTGCTTTTATAGGCTTCGTACCTAAGCCTCAGAGCTGGAGCACAGCAGAGCTCTGCAGTCCTGCCTGTTGCTAATTACAGACCAGCACCTAGTGACAGAGATCTGATCTCTGATCTCTCTGTCACCTAGTGACAGAGATCTGATCTCTGAAGGACGAGACCCAAAATGGGAGTGATCCAAGGCTGGAACTATCTCTCCTGCTGGCCTGGAGGGATGGCGCCCAGCTCAGGACAAGTGCCTTTCCAGGGTAGACCTGTGGCACCGCTCGCAGTTCCAGGTTGAGCTGTGAAATCCCACCCAGCTGGCTACAGCTTCACAGCCCCTGCCCCAGCCCCAGCCACCTCTGCAGCACTGCCCTGGGGCCCTCTCCCATGCACAGGTGCTGCTGCCCTGGTCTGCAACCTACTTGTGGAGGGCGGGAGAGGATGCTGGGTGGCACTGCCACTGGGGACTGTCCCCTTGAGGGCCTGCCTGAGAGGAGCTGTGGACAGGCTGCCAGCCAGCAGGATGGATGGGTGACCCCTCTGCTCCTCCCTCCTTCGCTGCTCACCCAGCACAGGAGCTGGTGTGCACTGGAGGAAGGGGACCTGAGCTGCCTGCGTGGTGGAGGTCTGTGCAGCGCAGCCAAGCCAGGGCACCTACAGCAAGTGCTGCTCAGCAAGGCATCACTTCTGTGTGCAGGAAAGGTGTGCACAGAACTCCCGACGGCAGCACGCAGAGGTATGTGCAGCTGGTGAGCGAGGCTCTGCCTGTGCCCAACAACGGTTTCATGGCAGACAGAGCAACGTTTGCTGCCTGATTCCTCTATTCTGCACAGACAGGTAATTATTTCAGAATATTATGACATACCATGCCATGCAGTCATGGGTTTGCTATTTGAGACTGCCTGTAGTATAGGCTAAAGAGCAGCCCCTGCCAAGACCATCAGACATGTTAATATCAGTGTGCTCAGATACAAAGAAAGGACACCACCAGTGTTTCTGACTTGGGTTAATTGAAAGCTACTTAAACAAGAAAAGACTATTCTTTTGCAGATGCTGTCCTTGCACTCTGTGGGAAATGCTAAAGGTGTAAAGAATAGAAAATCAACAGTTAAAGCTTCAATATGATGATGAGTTGACATGTTAAGCTGTCCTGTTAGACAATTAAAATGCACTGCTATTGCATCCAATTCATTATGAGACTCCTGCATCCCACCATGCTGGAGAGAGATCTCCTAAACAGACACTAAAGTTACAGGGCAAGAAACAAACAAACAACTTCAGTGCCACGTCTGTTTAACTCCATGCATTGTACACAGAGATTTCATCAGATGAATTGTTTCTGCTGTGGTGTAGAGTTGCATGCTGCAGTGTTTTATAGGACATGAAGTCGTCGGAGAAGATGGAAACGGAAGGCAGCCCAGGAAATATAGTCCAGCTGGGGAAAAAACAACATGACCCCTTCCCTCTGAAAATGCCTATGCTTACAAAAATGAAACCCTAAGAAACAATTGTCATTAGGCAGTAAAGTCATCAATCATCTCAGCGTGTTGTATAATTGAAAAACTACTGAAACTGTGGAAACCATTCCCTTTTTGTTGAGTGTTGTGCCTCTGGGTGAATCATTCTGGGTGCTATTTATAGATTTGAATGTTGTTAGTTTGTATGGCAGAGTATTTGATAAAAGAATCCACCTTTGCATAACTGCTGGGGTTACAGAGGAGCCTATTTTGGTGGACTAACGAGCCTCAGTGCTGCACTGGGAACACTGAATTATAGGACAAGAGGGGCACTTGCAACTGCCCCTTCTCTCTCTCTCTCGTGACTAAACTAACTTAGATGTGCCACTTTCTTATTCCGTTCATGCAAGTCTGTTACACTCAACAGCAAAATATGGTCCTTCACGGAAAACAAAAGTCTAGCTGACATTGCCTTCATCCTGACCTCAGTGCCCACCTCCACGTCCTGCTCCAGCAGCATATGACAAAAGCGATGCAACTTATAGGATATTGCATTTTGCCAGATGAATGTTTTGTGTCTGATCTATATTTTCATGTAAAAGATTTCAATGTCTGTCTGCAGGTGTTTGCCTTCTGCCTCTCCATACGAGCCCCTGAACAGGCCAAGAATTGATTCATTTTGCTCTTCTATTCCAGCTCCTCATTTTAACTGGTTGTATTTCTGACTCTCCACACCCTGGTTAACAGGAACATACCACGAGGGCAGGGCTTGCTCTGCTATTACTGTTTCTGACTGCTAAGTGGAGCTAAAGGGTAAAGTTTAGACCAAGTGCACTGCAGAGATTAAAAGCACCATTTCATTTTCACAGTACTCTCACTCCCCATGGGATAGAGATGGGAGACTGCTAAATTTGCCCTCAAAACCAGGTCTCCCAAGCGGTAGGGTAGACTGCCTGGGATATTAACTTAATTGTACAATAATATAAAGAACCCACATGTGACTTTTCCTTAAAAAATATCGGGGGTTCTTCTTATCCTCCTATGGTCATAAATTGAATGATATGCAATTTTTAGGAACAGCCCCAGCAATGCTGACTCCCACAAATCTCTGTGAGGCTGAGATCCTTTTTGTCTTCCTTAAGGAAAAGGGACTTGGCATTTGTATCTCCTGCCTCTGTACCTGCTGGGACAGTCCAGTTTCTGTCTGTCTGTCCCTGCCCTTCTTGGCACAGACACCTTCACCTGCCACCCTCCCCAGACAGCAGCCTGGGATTTGTGATGAGCACAGGTGACAGCACCAGTCTGGCGGTGCTCTCTCCGGGTACTGCAACACCATCTTCCAGTAGCACAGCCCACTTAATTTATTTAATCATATCACAATTTAACATCAAGATGAAAAAACCCCAAAACTAAAATCCAGACCTGAGAAACACAACATCAGAAACTGGCACCTCTTCAATTACTTTGCTTTTCTACCACAGCTGCTCTCTGGGATCACTAGTCTCTCTCCATGTTTTATCTTTATCAGAGGCTCTTATGATCATGGAACTGGGTGTTCTTCCTGTCCATAAAACTTCCTCTCATTAAATAAACTCCACTAATACTAAGAATCTAATAGAGGTGAGGGTATGTTAGAAAATAGTTTTCACACACTTGGCCAGACACAAGCTATGCACTCCATATACATATAAATATAACAGGACATATACATATAAATATAAGAGGAAACAAACTTTCTCAAGCATAATAATTATAATGGCATTTCAGTGTGACCTTTCTTCCCAAATTTGCTTATTTCTAGGATTTTCAGCTGGGTTTTCCCAAGTGTGCCCTATTCCTCCTAATCAGAAGGACATGTCTGCCTTGTAGTTTGGCAGAGATAACAAGCCATGGTTGTGATATAAGTCAGCAAATATACTTATCACATTTCTGCAGGGCTTAGATTTCTGCTGAGAGAGGTGAGCTCACCGGATAACTCTGGCCCCTTACGAGGACTAGCAAATCCTACCTTCCTATTTTGATGCGACACACTAACACAGCCGTCTCTATTTTTCAGATAATGTGTAGAGGTTATATTGCCTCCAGTATAACAAACTGGTCTGTCAACCACAAAAAAGCTCCTGCAGGAGTCAGGTCCCTTAAATGGCGTTAATTCACAGAAGTAACTATACAAACAGTTCTCTGAAATGTGAACAGTGCCCACACTGTGAAGGAGGCTTGTAAGGCTCTGTGCCAGTGCCACCTGATACCTCCAGCCACGCCATTTGGTACTGAAATGTTACCCATGGTCTAACCTGGGTTTTCCATCTTGATACTGATGTCACACACTGGAATATTTTTTCTTTATTTTTTCCAAAGAAAAATGTATCTTTTAGATTTTCTTTGGTGAAATTTTTCAAATTGAAAACACATTATTATATAAACACTGGCCTTCCCAGACCTGCTGGCAGGTAGGCAGGGTTCATCCATCTAATGACCACTCATCTCCGTCCCCTTGGACGGGCACTCATGGGTCTTTTGTTTCATGTGATAAAGCAGCAGTACTGTGTGTAGAGCCCATACATGCCAGGACTTGATTTTTTACTATTTTTATGTTATTCATAGTGAAAAATGCAAATGCTTTGCTGTTGTCTTGGCAGCAGGATGGCTTCCACAGCATTCAGATAACCCAAACTCCCTGTGCTACAGCAGTTACAGGAGAAGAAAAGACTGCAGAAGTGCTTTCCCCAGCTGCCCCTGGCAGTGGATCAGCCCCGAGGTGTGTTTCTACCACTGGCTTCCCACACAGCCACATCCCCTAGTTGGGCACAATCCCTGCTGCAGGGAACTCCTGTTTTAGGCACGTGAGCCACACAGTCCTGGGGAGGACTCTTTCTATCCCTTTCAGCATAAGTGCTCTCCTCGGCCCTGCAATGACTGGTACGTACCTCTGTGACCAGACAGCATAAGCTCGTGCATTCAAGGCATATTCCAATTCAAACCGACTACGTAGTGCTGCAACGTGACTACGGCCAGGGCCTCCTCGTGCAACGAGACAGTCTGAAGATGAGGAGGGAGACAGAGAACCGCTGCTGTTGCTGGAGGCTGGAGACATTAACTGGATTTAAAAAAAAAAAAAGGCACCATTATTACATATTTACAAGTCTTTCTTCAGCTCTTTCTCATAAGTTGTGTGTCCCACATCACATTGCCTTTGTTGTTTGGTTGAGAAAAACAGTGACTCCTGACTTCAATCAGCTGAGGAGAACTGGATGCTGCCTGCCAAATAAAGCGGTCAATTCATCATTGCCTGGGGTTTTCAAGCTGGGGTTGGATGGCTTTCCAGAAGATACACTTTAGTTCAGCCATGAGTTATTTGGCTTGTGAACATCCACTGTGCAGCTGGGAGACATCACTGCCTCCCTAGTGGGAGCCACCGGCTGAGACCTTCCCATCTGTACTAGAAAGGTGGCAGTGCTGCCTGATCACAGCCGTCCTGCCCGAGTGTCCCAGGACAGGAATTCAGACTCATGGGGCAATGTAAATACAGGGCTAGCATATCAGAATATGTTTTTATACATATGGATCTACTATACAACACAGGTACCTACCTAGGTCCCTGCGGACCTAGACTTGCTGGCACAAAAGGTCCCTGCCGCTCCTGGTTTCAGAGATACTTAAAGGAGCAGAAATTATTTTCTGAGAGAGGAGAAGAAAAAAGAGAGGAAATAGAAGGAGATGAAGAGAGAAAGCTCTCCACCTTCATCCTTCATCAGCTGCGGTACTTAACTTACTAGAGATCTTGTTCCTTCGAACTCCTCTCAAACAAGGCTTTGCCCTGGACACAGTGGAGCTTAGGACTAACTCCCCAGCTAAATAATGCTTTCTTTTTATTTTTTGTATGTAAGCTCTTGCCCCAGATTTCTTCCTGCATGCACTGCTGCCTATGTATCAGAGAAGTCAGGTCTCCCATGAGATGGCACAGTTTCTTGTGATACAGTGCTTCACCTTTTTTTTTTTTTAAACTTAAAA
>VZTV01094745.1:228-23132 GCA_013400875.1 Anhinga rufa
GGTCATAGTTGTTTTTTACAGTCTTCTGTAAAATTACCCACAGGGATCTTGAGACTAGGTCACCCAATTTCATACCCCATTGCAGTGCAAAGTAATTAGATAACAGCGTACAGGTCAGTGTGAGAAGCTGTTGTTCCATAAATCAGGGAGAGCGGTGGGACTTGTGTCTGAGAGTCTAATGTCTTAATGTCTCCTAGCAGTCCCATTAAGTAAGAAATTGCCATTATGCCTTTTTCTAAAAGTTCAAGAAGACAAGAAGAAGGATTAGGTGACTTGCCTAAATCTGGGACACGTNCCTGGGTTGTAGTTTAGAACAGTGGCCAGGTTGCTTGACCATCCTTCCGCTCTCTGTGGAGGGATGGCAATATGCAGTGTGTTAACTGAGTTCTGAATGCAAATGATGCTTCTGTAGCCCTGGGGATTGAAGCCCTCTTTTTATCTACAGACCAGGTAGAGGGACCATCTTTCAGGGTGAGAGCATAGTTCAGACTCTGGATCCTTTCACCTCCACGTACTCTGCTAAGACTACTGACAGGTTTGCTAAATACAGGAGCTTTTGGAATGAGAGTCTGAGCTGAGTCAACTTCATTACTTTGTTTGGGTCATGGCATAATGGTCGGAGGCTTTCACGCATCACTGGTGTAAAATAGTGGGAATCTGTCCACCTGAACTACTGGTTGCTCCTCACAACTGCATCTATGTCTTGCTTCGATCACGGTGTGGTTCCTAAAGGCACTAAGTGTCATCATAGTGACACGTTTTATGATTTAGGTGTATTGATGCTTTCTCACAGATGGGATTTTCTGTGGGATGGTACTGCTTGATGTGAATCTGTAACCTGAAGCAAGAGTGAGCCTGCAGTTTGGGTGCATAGTTTGAAGGACTTCTCTTTGATAACGGTCTGTCCACTGGGATCACACAGTACCCGGGGCTGCCCGGTGGCAACTTTCATGTTCCTTTTTTTTATCATCTTTTCGAGGACTTCTGGCCATGTAGACAAGTTTGCTGACTTCATGGTGAAAGATGTGAAAAACGGGGAATGTTTTCGTGCTGATCATCTCTTAAAAGGTTTGGTTTTGTTCCAAGGCTAGGTGGGCTTGGGGATTTCTTGCAGTGGTACAAACATGGGAAGAGAGTACCTTTCTCAAGCAAGGCCAATTGGTGTAGCCAGTCTTTCATACTTGTGTTTGTAGTTCATTAATCATACCATACCAAGGATCTCGCAAGTTCTCGATTCCACCCAAATACTGTGTTAGTGTCTCAGACGAGGTACAGGATCTCTAGTAAAAACATAGCTGGACCACTTTTTATAAAATCCTGTGTCATCAGACCATAAAAGATTACTGTGTTGTCTAAGCTGAGGGCTCCCTATATAACAAGGTTCCTGTTCTCTACCATGTTCTAGTCTTAGTTTTCTTGAGGTTCAATTGCTTTTTGTTCAGAACTGAGAAAGGATTTAATGACGATATAAGGGGACAGAGCATGCTTTCCCTATGCAAAGGCCAGTTACGTGGCAGCTGCTGACTTTTGGGAATGCTAAATAGACTTCAGGCATTTCTTAGGTTTGCAAAGTCTTCATGCTTCTTTCTGGTTATCGATTAAAATTTATTTAAATAACAAACAAAAAAAACGTGAAGGAATCTTAGAAATAAGAAACCTATTTGAAAACTTTCATGTACAGCTCTATTGTGAAAGGAAGGATTGTTCTTCTCTAGGTTTAAGTGGGTTGTGCTCCCTAGTTTTCTAGCCTTTTCCTTGGAAGTTAAGTATGTAGAACAATCTATGTAGACATAGGCATTAAAGCTGTTTTCATAATATTCAGTTAAAATTTTTGTTCTATTAAAAAAAAACCAAAAACAAACGCAAAAGAAGCCCATCTAACCTCTGCCCACTTTGCACACTGAACAGCATCATAAACCAGTGTCCCTGTCTCTTCTGCAGCCCATCTCTGGTGAACAGCCACCTGCTGTTACTGCCACTAAAAACTCAGGTTGCTTTTTTCAAATGAGAGTGGGAAGACTTGGCATCACCGTCTGCCTTTGTATTTTATGGAGGATGTTCCGCTTTAAAGCGGAATGCAGTCTTAACCCTACTGTACCAAGTCAGTACGTGCCTCTGAGTGCATTTGGATAAAATTAGCCTTGCTGGCTCGGGATCAGATGTTGCTTTTAATTTCCAGTCTGTATAGAAAGAAAATGAAGAGAAAGGGACTCCAAAGCCATTGTTTGGGTTTAGAGGAATGAGTATTGGAAAGAAACTAGATATGGACCTGTTGTTTTCCCTGTGGTGCACCGGTAGAGTTAATTGGTGTGGCTTCTCAGCTATAGATCAGCATTGCCCTGATGACGTGAGTGGAATTACTCTGATGGACCCTAGCAAGACAACTGGTTGACGTAGGCTCATCCTGGAGGATCCTCCTGATTTGGCTAGCTTTAGGTTGGGGTCACAGTATAAACTCACTACCTGTTTTTCTTGCTTACAGCTCACCTGCAAAAGCTTATGTCTGACAAGAAGTGCACAGCAGAGAAAAAGGCAGAAATGGAAAATGTTCTAACACAGGTAGGTGCCTGCGTGGAGAGGTGAATGCTTCAGGAATGTGTGTGTAACAGAGGAAGTGCGATGCACCGAGTCCAAAGGCAATGTCCCTTCTGTGTCTCTGAAGATGCTCAGAAGTCTTTACCTTGGAGATACTTGTACGCTGTACATGCTCCTAAATACTGAAAATGTACTGGCTAGCAAATACTGCAAACATGCTGGTTAATAGCATCTCCCTCCTATTGCTGTTTTGGAGAGTTATTGCTATTATATTAGTCTCTTGAATGCTGGATGGGTAGGGCTGAAGCTCTGTCCTTGGAGGTGGTCTGCTCTGTTCCACTTCACAGCCTGGCAAAAAGCTTATTTCTTCTGAATCCCCCCTTTACCTTTGTAAATCCCTCACTGTGGGATTATGATACAAAGGAATAGAGATGGACAAGAAGTTTTGTCAGGGTTTTTCTGAATCACCTTAGCACTGAATTGGTATGTTTTAAAGTTGTCTAGGCTTTGAAGCACTTCAGATTTGTTCCTCTGTCTCTAGCACCCCGCACAGATTTTTCCTGTGTTTACCGTGAGAATAGTCAGTGCTCCAGGCTGACATTCCTGAGCAGCTGTACAGGCATTTGCGTTTATTTTATTTGTTTTTCTTACTTTGTTTTTTAATGTTTTTTTTTCTCATGACTTCTAATATAGATGCTTCCAGAGCCATGCATAAAATGCATATTTCCTTCCAGAAAGAGCAACCCTTATTTCAGCGTATTGCATCACTGAGCAGCTGTCACTAGGTTTTCCACACTACAACACTGAACTTTAATCATCCTTTAGGGGAATCCCTTTATTAATAAACTCTTTTTATGTCCTGTCTTGAGTTTTCTCTGATATATGAAGGATCATAACAATTAATGGTAGAAGCAGCTCATTTGATTTTCAACTTGAGTGTTAAATCTTTGCTGTACTGTTCAGTATAGATCCTTTATGGTACTTAAGTCTAGAAACTACATTTAAATGTGCATATGCAAAAGGCTAATGCATAAATGCACAAAACTATGTCAGAAATTGCGGCTTTTGTGCAGTTAGGTTGCAGTTAGATCTGTGGTTCTACTACTGCTTGGTGCCCATCTTCCAGAGAAAGGGGAAGGTCAGGTCCTGGAAGGGGCCGACATTATCCTACTTGTGAAAGTGTCCAGTCATTACCAAACTGTTTTCAGAGCAAATTGGAAAATCTTTCACCAAGAATCCCGGTGCTGCAGGTTTGCTCTATTTAACTAAAAGGCAGGGCAGCTCTAAAAGAGAGCATCTAATGCGTAGCTTGAATATTGTGTTTTATGCAGCAGAAGAAAGATAAATGAATGCAGACAAAGCACTGCAGAAATTTTAGCTTTTCTGTCTCTCATTGCTGTATTTTTTTTTTCCTTCCCAATACACTGCTCCCCATGTTTTAGCTGAAACTGTTCAAAAGAAGCTACTGGTGGGTGGTGATGCAGTCCCAATGACTTCTGTTTCACACCCACTCTTATGCTCAGTGCTTGCATTTCTCTAGACTTCAGACTTTCTGTGGTGTGACTGAGGAGTGGACCTGTATTACTAAAATGGGTTTGCAGATGTGCAGTGTATTCTTCTATCATTGGTTCAAACTTTAGCTTGCTTGAAGATTTAGGTTAAAAGCGAGTATTTTGGGCAGGTGATTCAGAGCTGTGGATCATGCTCAGTAGAAGATAAAAAGGACTTAATTAATTCCTGCTACCTCATCTAGTAATTAAAATAATTCTCCTGCCTTTTGATATTAGTTGGACAATTACGGCCAACAAGAACTTGCAGATCTCTTTGTGAACTACAACGTGAAATCACCTATCACTGGGAATGACCTGTCCCCTCCTGTTTCTTTCAATCTGATGTTCAAGACATCCATTGGGCCTGGAGGAAACATGACTGGGTAGGTACTAATCTCATTCTGCTTACACTCTACCTTCTTCGTGTTCTGCATCACTTGGAATAAAAATGAAGTCTCAAAAGGATCGAAATATGCAATTTCTTCTTGAGTAGCCTTCCCTTGCCTTTCAGTTCCAGTCTTCTCTGGCAGTTTAGCATTCCTTTTACTCTTGGTGAAAGGCAGGAGAAATGAGGAGCTGTTGTAGAATCACAAAAATACTTGAAGCAGCAGCCTGTGTGGATCACAGCTATGCCCTTGCTGGTTGGAGACTTTTCCATAAAGCCAGTTAATGCTGGGTCCCTAATTGTCAGCACCTTCATGGCTATAGAGAACCTGCGTCAGTGTATCTGCTTTGGGGTGAAGTTACTTAGCAGGGTCACCCAGTAGTAGCATCGTTTACCAGGTGTTTGTAGATAGTTTGTGAGAATGTGGAGGCTTTTGTCTTGAGTTGGTGTCTCCAAAACTAAAATTGAAACCCCTACTGAAGAGTGCAGAATATGATTCCTGCATATGTTCTGGGATGGGGTCAGAGGTATGTTGTATGTGTTCTCCAGTGTAGTATGTGAAATAGTCTGTGTAGGTGGTATTCTCTGGGGAGGTCTCAAATCACTGTAGGGGTTGTAAGGGCCTTACACTGAAGCCGCTTCACAGTTTGTATAACAGCAGAGGTGTAGTCATGGCTTGCCTGCAAAATCCTGGCTTGTAAGGAGCCTGGTACAGCTCAGGCCTACATAGGAAAGGCAAGGAGGGAATCCTCTGACCTCGGTGATGTAACTTGCCACTCTTATTTCATTGACATCTCTTTCCATTCCATGCTTGTCATCTCAAAGGCAGCCAAGTCATCTAGTTTGCTTTTGGGAGTAATTATGGAGTGCTGTGTTTGGGCTGCAGCTGATAATTGTTTGTGGTTTTCCCCTCAGTCTGTTGGTTAATTGTTTTGTGTCCTGGAGTTAAAAGACTCAAGGAAAAGTACCACCTTTAAGTTTTGAAGTAACCGTGTTTTTCTTTTCTCACTGCTTTCCCCACCCTTTTATCTTCCTATTTTTTCCTCTCGTCCATCTCTTTTCAGCTATCTGAGGCCAGAAACTGCACAGGGAATATTCCTCAACTTCAAACGTCTGCTGGAGTTTAACCAAGGCAAACTGCCTTTTGCTGCTGCCCAGATTGGAAATTCCTTCAGAAATGAAATCTCACCCCGCTCCGGCCTTATCAGAGTGAGGTACTGCAAATTTCCTCTTTCGGCAGAAGGGTACCTGGGAGCAGGTAGCACCTCACTTTGTTCCAGTGTTTGTACATGATTGTTTCACATTAATGCTTTTTTCCAGAGGACTCCTGATAATGCGTTAGTGAGTCTCAGGGTTCATGGGCAAAGAACTCATTTAGTTAAGGCTTTAACTACATAATTCTATCTAAGCCTGGCTGGTGAAAAGTAGGATCTCTGAAATAGCTGTTGTATTAGAAACACCTAGGTTAATCTCAGTTTTACTGACA
The DNA here is from genome assembly GCA_013400875.1 of Anhinga rufa. NCBI lineage: Eukaryota > Metazoa > Chordata > Aves > Suliformes > Anhingidae > Anhinga > Anhinga rufa. The sequence goes on from VZTV01094745.1 coordinate 6,185, forward strand.
AGATTTGGCTTTCATCATAACCTAAATTAATCATATTAAAGGTAGCTGTGTGCTCTACAGGACATGCAGCTTTGCTTGTTTAATGATGTTCATGCTATTTACTTTAAAACTGAAATCTGGGATCAAAACATGATTGACCTTGCAGCAGTATTTCCTTGTCTCAGTTGTGCAGATTCTGCAGTTCTGTAACTTACTACAGAGAGGAAGTTGGGAGGTAACGTGACTCGGGATGTGTGTGTGTGTCCCACGATCAGTCAAGCAGGAAAACTCAGGGTTATCAAGAATTACTTTCAAAGCTTTCTGTCTCAGGATAAAAGTGATTATTGCATTTCATTAAGGACAATATCTATATTTTAACTGAACTATTCTGAACAGAAGTCTCTTCTGTCTTAATTTGGAACAAGAGCTCCCATGCACAGTCAGTGTGGTTCTGTCATATGCACAGGCAGTATGTGTTGTAAACTTGGTAATTCACTAATATGGCGCCATAAATGTCACTGAGAGGCAGTGGCATTCGTTAGCACTAAGGGAACTCTTTGGAATTTTCTCAGTCCTGTATTCTCTTGCAAATCTGGAAATGGAAATTTTTCTCATTGAAATGCATTTTCAGTCAAATATAAATTACACACTTGTGGCACATTTATTGGAGAGTGTGTTATTATGCTATCATAGCAAATTACATCCTGATGCCTGTGATTTAAGGTTAATGATTACTTAGTGCTTTTTAAAGGTTCTTGATAATAAGCTAATTCAATGTGAACTGATTTCAAGCAAGAAGGCTGAGAATCAATGGATGAGTATAGATGTATTAAAGACAAGTTCTTAAAACAGAATGTACACCATTGCTGAATTTAGTGGTATCACAGAACGTTAGGGGTTGGAAGGGACCTCCAGAGATCCCCTCGTCCAACCCCCTGTGTGAGCGGCACACCCAGAGCAGGGGGCACAGGACCGCGTCCAGGCGGGGTGGGAATGTCTCCAGGGAAGGAGACTCCACAGCCTCTCTGGGCAGCCTGGGCCACTGCTCTGGCACCTGCACAGCAAAGGGGTTTTTCCTCATATTTCAGTGGAACTTCCCGTGTTCCAGCTTGTGCCCGTTGTCCCTTGTCCTGTCATCGGGCACCACTGAGAAGAGCCCAGTCCCATCCTCCTGACACCCGCCCTTCAGATACTGATAAGCACTGATGAGATCCCCCTCAGCCTTCTCTTCTCCAGGCTGAACAAGCCCAGGTCTCTCAGCCTTTCCTCCCCAGGGAGATGCTCCATCCCCTGAGCATCCTTGTGGCTCTGCGCTGGCCTTGCTCCAGCAGCTCCCTGTCCTTCTGGCACTGGGGGCCCAGCACTGGACACAGCACCCCAGCTGCGGCCTCCCCAGGGCAGAGCAGAGGGGCAGGATGGCCTCCCTCGCCCTGCTGCCCACACTCCTGTNTTGTTGAGCTAGTTCTCTATCATTACCTTCAAAAAATGAGTACCTAACCTGGCTGTTTTGGGTGCCTCTGAGTTAAGGCTACTGAATTAAGCAGTGGATTAGTCTTCATTGACTCTGCAGGAAATGTGTACTTCTATACGGGCATCACAGCAGTGTGGCAAAACTCCGGAGAACTTCTGGAAGTATTTCTAAAGGTGGTGCTCTCTGCTCTGAATCATAGTCATGCTGACCATGGCCTGGAGACCTCTAGATGAATTTGTAGGAAGCTTTATGGAATTTGAAGGTGAAACTAAATCCAGTGTCAAGACTGGTTCATGTTCCAGTCTATGTATTGTCTTGGCTCTGGGTTTGCATATGTTTTTAAACGGCGGACTTGCTTGTGAGAGGCTGAAGCATAATCATTTATTAGAGGGGCTGTGGCTAACACATAAAATATTTAATACACATGGTTGGTTGTGTTTCCATTAGGGAATTCACCATGGCAGAAATTGAGCACTTTGTGGATCCCAGTGAGAAAAATCACCCTAAGTTTCAGAATGTGGCAGATCTCAACATCCTCCTGTACTCTTCCAAGGCCCAGGTCAGCGGCCAGTCTGCCCATGTAATGCGGCTGGGAGATGCTGTCCAACAGGTAAAGTTCCCCTTACAAGCACATGAAGCTTGCTTTTTCAAATGTTGCTCTCAAGGCTAAATTACGAACTGTTGTCTTGGTGCCAGCTGGGGTTTGCTCCCAGATTTAAGAGTTAGTTCTCTTCGGTGAATTGGTGTGACTGAGATCCAAGCCTGGCAGTTGTTATCAGTAATGAAAGGCTGCAGGTGGTGCAGGGGTAGTGGTAGTGGTTAGAGGTTAAGCTTCACACTTAGCTAATGGGAGAGGAGCAGTAAGGAATACTAATATTTGCCAAAAGCTCAGCACTGACTGGGAATCTAATACTCAGCTGCTGACCCTGCCAGTATATGGGAACACCACTCTCCTGTTGTATTACAGCTGTGAACTGAGGGGTACGGCTGTTGTGGGGTCCTGAGCCATAACAGCAATTCCCATGTGCTGCTGTAATACCAGTGACTGCACTGTTGGATGCAGCGGGTATTTTCAAGTAGGTGATCTTCAGAGACAGTGGTGTGTCCTAGAGCAATAATAACTTACTGTTTTGTTCAGATGGAGATACTGCCAGTGGCACTAGGTGAATTTGAAAAGATGTAATAATTTCAAGGGAGACATAGTACTTTGTCACAGGCAACTGCGAGAGGTTCCGTCTGTAATGTGTCAGGTTGTCTGCAGAAGTACAACAAATCATGACTTTCCTTCCTTAGGAATTAATGTCTATGTGTCTTTTTTCTTCCTGCTTTTTCCCTTTCCAGGGTGTGATCAATAACTCCGTTCTCGGTTACTTCATTGGCAGAATCTACCTCTTCCTTACAAAGGTCGGTGTATCCCCAGAGAAGCTGCGCTTCCGTCAGCATATGGAGAATGAGATGGCTCATTATGCCTGTGACTGCTGGGACGCAGAGTCCAAAACATCATATGTAAGTGTCAAAGTAAAATAGCAAGTTTTTAAAACTAGGGCTATAAGTCTGATGTTTCTGTCCAGCCCCGTGTTAGTAAGAACACACTTACTGCAGTGGAAATATTCTGTCCCCAGGACTAAGGGGAGAGGTCATCTCCCTGCAGTGGGCTTGCACAAAGTTTATGGACTGTTCATGGTTGGTTGTAGGTCCATGCTTTAGACTCCTTTGGTGGGGCCTGAAGTTCCTGTGGACATTGTGCTGGTCAAATTGCATCTGGAATTAAAGGAAACATCCCAGTGCTTTCTAAAGACCATAACCACTGTAACAGCAGTAGGGAAGGATTTGTTTTGCTGGAGGCGTTATTCCAGGGCAGATTCCTTCATGCTAGAATGCTTGCTCTTCCGTTTCCACTTCCAGGCTGTGAGAAATGAGAGTTCACTCCTGCCAGTTCAGACAGCTGGTGCTGGGAGAAAAATTTCCCAAGGATTTTTTTGTCTTCCTGCTGAGTCACTAAGAGCTTTTCAGTTCAGGCAGGCCTGTTGGGTGCTTTGTTTTTCTCTTTTATTGTTGGCTAGATTTTGAAAAATGTGTCTTTTGGGGTGATTTTGTTGTCTTTCAGGTAAACCAGCAGTAACTAATTAGGGGCAAGGCTCTTAGACTCATTTTAGATTCTCTTGGAGAGCTTTCATTCTCTTCAGTTAAGTTTCAGCCAAGTATATCAGTTGGAGTGATAGTTTTGAAAGAAATGTATTAGAAGGCTTAGTAACTAGACTCTATTGATTATGAAGTCATTCCCTCTTTAAGGGTAGAGAACCTACTTTTTAGGTTAAATCTGAATTTTAAAAAAAAAAAGTTATGTCATTATTTTTCCCTCGTGTAGGGAAGCACATGTTCTTCTGCCTGGTTAGCCCTTCCAAGGAGTCTAGGGTATGTGCAGGTTCCTGAAAATACCTAGAGAACTCTGTGCTGTCTAGTTCCAATAAAGGATCGAAAGATTGAAGGGATTTTACTGAGGTCTGTGGGGTCAGCCTGTGACACCGCTGTGAGCCTTATATGAGTAGACCCCATCCACTGTCCTGACCAGCTTGACAGCCAAACTGGTAGCATCCTCAGCCCAAAGGTGTCCACACAGGGAATGGGTCAAGGCTTCAGATAGTTCAGACAGCCTTATTTATGGGCAGGGAGAACCCCCTACAACCTAGGGCTGAGGAGGTTGTGTGTGTGGTTGGTTTTTGTCCTTGTGGGTTTTTGGGTTGTGGTTTGTTGTTGTTTTTTTTTCTCCTCTCTCTTTCTTTTAAGGAGCTGAAACAGGCTTATCACTAGTGATGTTTCATTACAGCTAGTTAGAGCAATAGCAGCTGGTAAAATTCCACCAAGCTTAAGATGAGAAAAAAAAAATCCTGCAGCTTGGATGAGTGATTTGTCTTCCTATAGAAAAGACCTGTAGAAATGATTGAAGGAATGGCTTCCTCTGAATGTAGATAGCTGACTTCTACTTCACAGCCTCTCTTCCCAGCTAGCCCAAAACAGCCTGGACATGTGTGGGTCACACCATGTAAATAAGATTAATAAACTTTGCAAGCCTTGTCACGAATCAGGACAATGCTCACAGAGCAGTATGTCCAACAGCTGAACCCTGAGGTGAAGACAGCCTTCTGAGAAGTAGCTGTCGTACTGTAATGGTTTAATTTGTGTAAAAATACCCCAAGGTGTTCTGAAACACCATGGTTTTTTCCAGCACAGGGATTTCTTCTGTTCATGTACCTTTCCTGACACCCTGCTATATCACTGCAGACTGGAAAACTACCCAGCATCTGGCTGCCTTTATGTCCATGCTGATGTGACGGAGTGAATGGAAAGCAGCTGATGTGGCTTTTCTTATATGGGATTCTCTTTTAGAAAGTCCGGGTGGTGGCTGATTTTGCTGCAAGTGTTGGAAGGCTTCATCAGTTCCGTGTTTGTGAATGGTGTTTTGAGATTCCTTCTTGCCATATATGCTGAAATGTTGAAAGAAGTGCTTCCCCTGCACATGATCTGTGTCCTACCAGCTTGTAAGCCAGGCTTTTGGCTATTCTAATGCGGCTGGTGCCTGCTGTCTATTCCATACTTGCGGAGTGGTAAAGCCCCGAAGGCATGATGTCTTTGTGTGCCTATAGCATGTGAGTGATAGGACTGTGCGCTCTGGCCCCAGCCCCAAGCTGTTGGCACAGTGCTGTGTTCTGCCAAGCCATGTGGAAAACCTGGCCTTGAACACAGGCACTGGTTAGATAACTGATCGTTTCCTCTGGAAACAAATGGAATCATTCAAATGAAGGAGCAACTAGTGAGTGAGGGCTGCTTATTGTAACAGAGCTAATTATGTAGAAAAAACAGGCATGGGAGCAGAGAGAGCTTAAGGGTGAATAAACATATTTGATGGTTAAGTGGACAAAAAAGTGAGTTGGTAAAAGCTTCCACTTTTGTTTTTTCAGGGTTGGATTGAGATTGTTGGCTGTGCTGATCGTTCCTGCTATGACCTCTCCTGCCATGCCCGTGCCACCAAAGTTCCTCTTATAGCTGAGAAGCCTCTCAAAGAACCTATATCCTTTCAGAATAAACCAGATTCTCTTGAAGTGAAAAGTGATTTGACAGTGAGACATCCTGGAGAGCTGTGCAGCTCTATTTTAAGTTAAACCTGTAAATTTAACAGGGAAACCTAGAGGTGGAGACCAGCATGACTTTGGGAAGTAACCTGCAAAGAATTGAGCATGTGGGTGACCTTACTCAGGTGGGCAAAGGGGATTTACTATTGTGCTTGGTTTTTTCTAGCTTAATGCTAGGCTCTGTTTCGACTGTGAAGCATGATTTAAATGTGAATGTGGGGTGTCTATCCCAGGTTACTCCATGACGTTCCATGTTTCTATTGCTAATTGTACTTCTAAAAAAACAGTTTATTCTTTCAAAATTTGTGACCTTCTGCCCTTCAGTATTTTTATTATCCCTTTCCTCTCTTGGAGGGAAGTTCATTAATCCAGTAGCAGAGGAGATTTCTTTGTGTCTTGTAGCAATTAGCTTTGACATAGCAAAAGAACTAGGCCCTGCTTTCTGTCGTCTGAAACTCCTTAACTGCCTTGTACAGAACAGTCAACATTGTTCAGTTTGAGGCAAATAAGGGAGCCATTGGCAAAGCTTATAAGAAGGATGCAAAGGTGGTGATGGAATACCTTTCCATGTGTGATGAGTGTTACATCACTGAGATGGAGCAGCTGCTCAACGAGAAAGGGTGAGCTGGCTGTGTGTGTGGTACCCTTCTCTGACACCTCTGACGAAGGTTCCCAAAGTGCTGCTGGGTTAATTTGAGCCACCTGAAACCAACTTCCTTGTGAGAGTAGGCTGAGTGGATCACCTGAAATGTTTTAGTGCTGTCCCTTCTGCCAAGTCGTTGCTGGTCATCCATCAACATATCTCTTGATATATGCATGTAAAGGTGTAACCATGGTATTCAAATATTTGTTTATTTGTGTGGGAGTGAGCTTCTGGCTTTAGTAGGGTCATCCCATAAGAGAGACACCTCAGTGAACTGGGAAGTGTTTACCAGCTTCCCTGTTCTGGTTTGAGAGTTGGCCAGGGCTGGCAGATGGTTTTGAACTTAATTTTAAAATTAGTCAAATAACTCAGTGAGTGATGGAACAAAACAGTTAAATGAGAACCAATACTTGTGTGAGTATCTTCCAATGTTTAGTGATATACTTCAGGACTTGTTACAGCCTTTGACTTATCGAGGCAGCAATTTGTATGTTTTTCCTTGACCTGTCTGCCTGTGTTACTAACACATGCAGGAATTGGAAATGTTAGAGATCTCTACAGTTGTCAAATTTGGCTGAAACAGGCCAACAGATGTATATATTATGAAAAGGCTAATGGTGCAATAATAAAAAATAAACTTTTATTTCCCGCTTAAAATGGTACAAGGTGTAGGATCAATGAATACATTCCGGAATGGCAACATTTGCATCTTTTTTTCTTTTCCCTGGAGCTAAGATTTCTTTTACATTTCTTGAATGTGAAAGTGTAGAAAAAACAGTAGCACTCAAAATGGGGAGAGAAACTATTGCAGAATATGGTGATGTATACACACATCAAAGCCAGCAGAAAGTGAACTTGAGTCATCCAGAACCCCACTGAAATGATTCAATAGTTGAGTTATAAGCAGTGTCCTGGGTTTGAATTGACAGTGGACTGCAAATCATGACTGTCTTTAAACTCAGCATCCAGTTGTAGCTGCATTCAGAGCAAAGCCTTTGTAAACTTCAGCCCATTTGGTATTGGGTCCGATGCAGGTGACTAGCACAGACCTTTCTTAAAAGTGTTGGTTTTTTTACTGCACTGATCTGAATGCTCCAGCCGGGAGGGTAGCATTGCTGAGTACCTGTCAGTGTGTTAGACCCTCCTTTCATGTGACTATGTTTGTACAAATCCATGGTGTGAAGCTCTCACATTTACAGCAGCAGTTTTCTGTTGGGATGCATAATAAAGACGTTTGACCTATCCCGCTTACAGGAAGCAATACAGCGCAAGTTCTCCATGGCAAGCAGTGTGTGCTAGTTGCAAGTTAGCAAGGAGCAAGAGAAAGTAGTTAGAATACCATAATATAAAAAGCTTTAGAAATAAGCAATAAAACAACTGCTTTGTTTAGTATCTGTAAAAAACACGCGGTACCTTCTGAGAGAAGTCAGTTTTCATGAGAAGTCCATGCACTCAGCAAGATGTACAGTCTGCAGCAAGTGTCTGTTTTGTGTGCCTCCGTTTTCTTCTTTTGGTGTATATGCTTCATTCTTCCATTTCCCAATTGAGTTTGCTGCAGGCTGTTAACCACAACTAAGTTCATTGTGGTTATGAAGATGGTTTCTTTTAATGTAGATGTAGTGATTTTATTATTAATGTAAATTTCTCTTAAGGAGTATGCCACGTTTCTTTGATCCCTGGCTTCTGTTGTCCCACTTCTAAAGTCAACAAACCAATGCAATTAAGGAAATATAACTTGTTTATTTATTGCTGTAGCTTTTAAGTGACTTATTTTTCCTTTGCAGGGAATTCACTGTTGAAACTGAAGGGAAAACTTTTCAATTAACAAAGGACATGGTTACTGTGAAGAGATTTCAGAAGACATTACATGGTAAATTTGTATCTTTGTTCTTTGATTCTCAGAAATAAGAGGCACATCAGGATACACTTTGAATGTGAACTTAATTAGTTGAATTGTCCTGTTAGTGTTGTACAGTGGCACAGGAAAAATGCCAAATGCTATTTCCTTGAAATTTGACAATTAAAGAGAGTTGGAAAGCTTTCACACAACAGTGGGGTTTCGGTGACCAATGATGCAGGCCTGTCTGCCCGCTTCTTGCCTGGTCTGTTCAGTAACCCATTCAATAGCCTTTGGGTGGCATATTCTAGGATTTGTAAGGTCCCACGTGGTGCTAAGAACCAGCTGCTGTTGTGATGGAGGAGCTGGGGAATATGCATCAGCTTTGGGAGCTTTCATCTTCAAGTCCATTGCAGTACGGCCGGTGGGTTGTGGCAGTCTGTTGGGAAGGCTATAGGCAGATATCTGTGCTCAGAGCTCCTGTTGTCACTCTACTGCCTGGAGTCAAGTCTTCCGGCATCTGCCAGCTCACCAGGCTGCCATGCTGAGCAGACTCTTTAAGCTGACAAGTCCAGTCAGTTCCTCTGGTATTTGATAATCACATCAGCTTTGGTCAGTGACTGTATCTCCACAGAGCTTTTGTCCTGATGTGGGAAATGGGACTAGAAGGTAACTTTCTAAAATGCATGGATTTAGTTCCTCAAAGAAGTCTTGTCTTTCCAGCCAGCTCTGTAAGCACCTCACCCAAGGTCATTTGGGAAGTCTTTGACAGAGCTGGAGACTGAGGTAGATTTTTCCCCAGTTCATACTCTAACTAGCGGGTGATCCTGCCCTAGGTTGGGAACGTGATAAATGCTCCTAGGAGGGAGTAGAACAACTTGTAGCATGTACAGAATATATTTGTTCTTGCAGCTGCTGTGCCTTTTTGATGTCCAGGTGTCTTTCACTTAGCACATGCTGCTGCTGTGCCAGGCTTTGCTTTGTCACGACTTCAAAGAAGGAATTGGAGTTGTAACTGTTAGTGATTGTAGTATTGCTGGGGACCAGCAAGTAGAACCCCAGTTGCTGGTTTTCCTTTAAATTTGGGAGTTTGGCCACCGTGGAGGCAAAGCCTTCTCTCTCATCTTGAAAACCGGTTGGTCAATGCACAAATAAAACAAGACCATCCTTTTGGAAGGTGAAGTCCTACCTTGGGTTATTTGCTTAATTGAGGAGGATTGGCTCTTGAGGCACATAGAGGGGGAGGCAAGTCCAGGTGCAGTGCTGGAGAGCTGGATTCTACTCTTGATTTTTCAAAAGCAGCTGATGTCTGTAATTGTTATTTCTTCTCCAGTTGCTATCTGGGCTTTTTCTAAAAAGCAGCACTGTCTGAGCAGGGCAGCTGTCCACTGAGCTCATTTCATACACGGAGGGGAGAAGGAGGAAAAAGCCTCTTTGACAGATGTGTGGCAAGGATTGGAGAGAATGACGGGTATCTAATAATGTAGCACATCACGTTTGCTGAGAATTTTTGCAAACACTAACTAGTTGATCCTTGTTTTTCTTCCCCCACTCATGATACGTTGCAGGGAGATGGAGAATAGGGAGAGGAGCAGCTGAATGACTCTAGAATACGGAGGGTGTCTTTGCTGGAATTTGAGTTGGATCTGAAGCTCCATGCTTCTCTGCTCAGACTCATGGATACTGAGACTGTGTCTGTACATTAAACCAAAGTGAGCCAGGGACTGAACATTACCCCGCCATCATCCAGGCTGTTTAATTGTTAACATATTCCCTGGCACAGTTTTGGTCTATGCCAAGTAGGACTTTCCCAAACGATGCCTGGACATAGTTTGTGGCTTGGTGTGGAGCAGGGCTTGTTCCCAGTGAAAGTTTGGATGAGGCTTCGCTGTTGTGAAGTGGAAGAGTGTTTATCTCTGTGGATGCAAGTTGTGCTGTGCTGTGTGCTCTCGGGGCCAGAGAAGGAGCCTTGACTTGTTACTTACAGCTTAAATAGACTGAGAGACCTGGGTTTGTTCAGCCTGGAGAAGAGAAGACTGAGGGGGGATATTATCAATGCTTATAAGTATCTGAAGAGTGGGTGTCAGGAGGATGGGACTGGACTCTTTTCAATGGCGCCCGATGACAGGACAAGGGGCAACGGGCACAAGCTGGAACACGGGGAGTTCCACTGAAATCTGAGGAAAAACCCCTTTGCTGTGCGGGTGCCAGAGCAGTGGCCCAGGCTGCCCAGAGAGGCTGTGGAGTCTCCTTCCCTGGAGCCATTCACACCCTGCCTGGACGCGGTCTTGTGCCCCCTGCTCTGGGGGTGCTGCTCACGCAGGGGGGTTGGATGAGATGATCTCTGGAGCTCCCTTCCAACCCCTGCCATTCTGTGATTCTGTAAATACATTCTGTACGTGGACTTAAGTCCAAATGTCTACTTCAGGTATTTGTATTTAAAGCAGAAATGTTTAACCTTTTATTTCCATGTGCTCAGCTACATGTAATCAGAACTTCTGAGCAGAAAGGCAGCTTCAGTAAACACATCTTTTTTTGTGTATAAATTCTTCTTTAATGATGACATGGGTTCTTTTGTATTCCAGTGGAAGAAATCATCCCAAATGTAATTGAACCCTCATTTGGTATTGGGAGGATCATGTACACAGTGTTTGAACACACATTCCACATCCGGGAAGGAGACGAGCAGAGAACGGTGAGCTTTCCTGTGGCTGGGCCTTGGCTTAAAACCAGCTGCAAGCATTTGCCTTTCCCTAACAGCCAGGGGAAGGACTAAAATAAGACTACACAATACACAGTAGAGATGGGAAAACTCAGGAGGGCTGTTGAATTGCTGTTTTTGCCAGTGTATGTGTCATTTATACATGTGCACTGAGAACATTATGGGGCTGTGTGTATGAGGCTCTCACTATATTACTGGGAAGGGGGTGAGAAATTCCTCCTTCTGGATTCATGCTTGGCGATGTCCCATTACTCAAAGAAGTGCATCTCTTCAGTGTTTTATCTCCCCTCTCTTTGCTGCTTTTCCTGGAATTGTAGTTTTGTGCAGCAAGATGGACAATAGACTGTGTCCTCCATCCCCCATGAAATTCATAGAATCATAGAATGGTTTAGGTTGGAAGGGACCTTTAGAGGCCATCTAGTCCAACCCCCCTGCACTGAGCAGGGACACCTTCAACTACACCAGGTTGCTCAGAGCCCTGTCCAACCTGACCTGGAATGTCTCCAGGGATGGGGCATCGACCACCTCTCTGGGCAACCTGGGCCTGTGTCTCACCACCCTCAGCGTAAAAAAATTTCTTCCTTGTATCGAGCCTAAACCTACCCTCCTTTAGTTTAAAACCATTACCCCTTGTCCTGTCACAACAGGCCTTGCTAAAGAGATCGCCCCCATCATTCCTATAGTCCCCCTTCAAGTACTGGAAGGCCGCATTAATGTCTCCCCGCAGCCTTCTCTTCTCCAGGCTGAACAACCCCAGCTCTCTCAGCCTGTCTCCATAGGAGAGGTGCTCCAGCCCCCTGAGCATCTTTGTGGCCTCCTCTGGCCCCGCTCCAGCAGGTCCATGTCCTGTCTGTGCTGGGGGCTCCAGAGCTGGACGCAGCACTGCAGGTGGGGTCTCACCAGGCAGAGTAGAGGGGCAGAATTGCTTCCCTTGACCTGCTGGTCAAATTCAACCTCTGATTCTGGGCATCCTTAAAATCTTTGCCTGAAACTTTGCTGTAGCAGGAGCCAGAGGGAAGTTTGTGTTACATACAGTCAGCCTGTTCCAGCCAGTGCCCAAACTGTGATGGTCTGCACCATTGCCGGTGGCCCATGGGAAGCTGGCTGTAAACGAGATGCTGGTTCCTGTTCGTTGTTTTTGGCTGCTAGACAGCGTTCATAGAAAAGAAAAATAACAGTGCTCCTTAGTGTCTCTGGTTGCCATAGGATGTGATAGAGTTATGAGTGGTGGGGAACAGGATTCAGGAGTCCAGAGTTAGGACAGGGTTGACTTTCAGTCACAATCTGCTCATGAGGTCTAAAATATTGGACTTGCCTTCCTTCTAGTACTCTATTTACTTTCTATGTAGCCTGGGCTGCTCTGTATTGTGGTACATCGCAGTTGCGTTACTTCTGTACCCTTACAGGCCTTGCTGATTGCCAGGAAAGATTTTTCTTTTTTTTCCTTTCACCTTTTGGCACATTTTTCTTTTGAGGGTGTCTGTGGAGGGTTCTGGAAACCTTCGAGCTGCATATACTCTGTGTGTGTGTAGTCTCTGTAGGGATCAAACAGGGAATGAGATGATTGTAAGAACTCTTCCCTTTAGACTCTGCATAAGACTAAATATCCTGGAAAGACACCTCTACCCTTCATTTTTCTGTAATTCAGATTTCACTTTCTTCAAGGAGGGCGCTGGTAGACCTCTTTTGGTGGGGGGTAACATTTAGCTGTCAGGAGGGAAGGGGGAGTGGAGGACAGATGGAGAAAATCAATCTTGCTTCAGCAGTGTGAGGTGTTACTGCTGGAGCCCTGAATGCTAATGACTTAGAGGGCCAGCTACTCCCCTGGAACAGTCACCCTGCCTCCAACCTCAGTCAGAGCTTATTCTTGCCTCTAAGAATCTGGCCTAACCATTAAACTTGTATTTATTTGTGCTTCTTCTTTTTTCCTCAGTTCTTCAGCTTCCCAGCTGTCGTAGCACCGTTCAAGTGCTCTGTTCTTCCTCTAAGCCAGAATCAGGAATTCATGCCTTTTGTCAAGGAATTATGTAAGTGTATTAAGTAATGTGGCTCTAATGGGGACGTGCACTGGGAAGAGAGGTTTCTTCCTCAGTGCTATAGGGAGAAAATAGCACTGGGGTCCTGTGGTGCTCTGACATGCAAAGGGAGAGCCATCGAACTATACCACATGATTTGGTTGTATCAGTCAGCTTTGGGTATCTATCAAACTCTTTAGTCTATCCTCAAAAAATCCAGCTCCCTGCCCTTCCCTGTGTTGGTTGGCAGTGTAAAAGACATTTTTTTCCTTCTCTGTCAAAAAGAAATCTTTCCCACTGCTTAGGAGAAGCTGCCAGGAGCAGTGGATTTTTGTGTTTTGTTTTGTTTTTTTTTTAATAAAGTTCTTTTCTTCACTCTTGTTGGCCAGCTAATTTATTGAATCAGTCCTGGAGCTGCTGAGTGTCCAGCATTCTGTCAAAATGCCCACTGGTACTATCTAAAAATGAATATGTGAAGGATAGGAGCATAGGTAGCATGTCAGACAGTGCCTTTTGCTGTTGGCATCAGTTCTGCTCCGGACCTTGCCTCCCCATGCTGGTCATGCCCCTGCACACGTGTAAGGCTGGTGTGTTTTGAGTTAAAGCAGAGTTGTGGGACTGTAATGACAGGTTGAAGAAGTCTGTGACTTTGCATCTCTTGATTCTTACCCAAAGAGCAATGTGGAGAGCTGAGAGTAGCAGTGTACCTGTGGGGTGGGTTTGAGCGTGTAGTCTTGGCAGGGACTGGAACATTGGATCTTCTGTCAAAATAAAAATGAGGGTCTCTGCTGCTCAAAACCAGGACGCATGGTGCCTCGCTTCAGGTGGTGCCATGAGGATGTGGGAGGCCCCTGCTGGGATCGTGTTTCCTGCTGAGTATGTAACGAGTCCTGGTGATCCCCCCTTCTCTGCTCCTTGCAGCTGAAGCACTCACCAGGAACGGCATCTCTCACAAGGTGGATGATTCCTCTGGATCCATCGGCCGGCGCTATGCCAGGACTGACGAGATTGGCGTGGCCTTTGGGATCACGATTGACTTTGACACCGTGAACCGGGCGCCTCACACTGCCACCCTGAGAGACCGCGACTCAATGCGCCAGATCCGAGCCGAGGTAAAGGGCAGGCAGATGGGTTTGGCTGCCGACAGAGCCGAGTCTGTTTCTTATGGGCTAGGGGAGAGCATTAGCTGTAATTTCTGATCCAGCAACGAGTGGTCTATGCAGGAGCTGCCTCAGGCTCTCGTAGGCAATTTAGCTATTCTGAGAAATCCCCAGGGGAGATACTGGTCAAACAGAAGATGCTGGTCCTGCTGCTAAAGTGAGGAGAGGCTTTTGTTTTCCTGAGATGCAGAGGTGTTGACCTTACTTGAAAGCCATGCCTTGTGCTGATTGCACTGCTCTTTAGAGTGCCTCTTTCTGAGTGAAGGCTGCTGAGTAAATGTATTTGCTGGGTTGCCTGGCTTTCATAGGGCAGGGCTTCTCTGAATCTGCAGGCATCAAAAGGTGGAAGATCTTTGCCTACTACAGGCTGGCTAGCAGAGCACAGCACAGACATAGCTCCTGAAAGCTTGCTTTTTGCCAGTGTTGCCTGTGCAGCACCAGTGAAGCTGGAGAACCCTTGCCCAGAAGCCATGCCTGCCCTAAGCACATGCAGCTGGTACGGCCAATACTGAGACTGAAACAGCAAACCTCCTCATGGTGGTCTCAATGCCCGTGAGCAAAATCCCCTCAGAGCTGTGGATGTGCAGGCTTGGCGCCTCTGTCATACCCTTCTCTCCCTGGCCCCCACCAGGAACACAGTTTGGCTCCTGTAGGAGGAGGAGTTAGTGCTGATGGTGAGGCTGAGTTGTTCTAGCTCCGCTCTGTACAAAAGCAGCTGTACTGCTGGGGGCTGCTGAGCTGGCTGTGCGCTTGGCTCGGTGGAACAGGCAATGCCAGCTCCTCAGGGCACCCATCTGTCTCTATCACCTGGATGACCTCTCACTGCTGAGCAGCAGAGAGATGAGACTTTGTTACCCTTCAATTTCTGCAAATTTTCTAGTTTCTCTAGCTGATCCTTTGCACTGTGACAGTGTGTTATGAGGAGCAAAGAAAAGGCAATCGGCAGCTGCTTTATGCTGGTCTTAAAGTAAGTAGGGCCTGGCAGAATCCTGGCTTACAGCATCTTTTGGGTGTGTGTATTATTTTCTTTCCCTTCCAAAACTGTAACATAACAGTACCAGGGAAGAACCTTGCTGTGGTCAACCAAGCGATGACGCATTGTGACAGTTGCATTTCCCTCATGGGTCCACCCTGAATAACTGAGCAGTCTGCTGAGGTGACACAGACTGATTTAAGATGTCCCCCTAGTTAATGTTTTTTCTCCCCAAAAATGATCTTGCAGCAAGATATCTTGCACCTGCTCTGTTGCTGATGTAAAAATCACCCATGTTCCCCAAGTATCTAAGAGAGCATCTTGATTCTGATGGCTTCATGTTTCATATGTCTTTGTGACTTTGTCTGCAGATCTCTGAACTTCCTGCCATCATTCGTGACCTGGCCAACGGTTATCTAACTTGGGCTGACGTTGAGGCAAAGTATCCACAATTTGAGGGACAAGAGACTGGAAAAAAGGACACAATAGAGGAATAAAGAAAAGGACCTGAAGTAAAAATCCTATCAGATGTCCACTTTTTACTGTTCATGTTAATATGAAATAAACTTATCGTGTATTATTCAAAGCTGCATTGTTTGTGCACACAGGGACTATTTGTTTTTTCCCCTCCCCCTCAATTGCTGCCCGAATTTAACTTTAAAAACTGAAATAATTGCAGTCCAATTTAAAGGTGTTATGAATAAAAACGCCATTATATATGCCTGCTTCTCTGTGTTCATGCAGCCTTGTACTTTCTTCAGAAATGTTTGGTTTGGTTTTTTTCCCCTCCCCTCTCTGTTCCCTGCTTACGGCTGTGTGTCTTCCAGGTTTATTACAGCCCCTCGTGAAGGCAGGCACTATGTACGCCCTTTCATATGGGTTCGGATCACCTCGGATACTTGCGCAAGATGGTCTTAGTTGCTTGGCCTTGTGTTTATGAAGGGATGATCAGGTGTCAGTCTTCCTTTCACCATTGCACAGTGTTTCAAGCAGCTACCTTAAGAGACGGGTTCAGTAGGTTTTTTGGTGTGTGTTTTTTTGGTTTTGTTTTTGTTTTTCTGCAGGCATTTATTACCTGTTTCTGCAGAATAAGGAGCATTGGCATGCAGCAGAACAGAGAGAGGATGGAAGATTCTGTTCCAGTTCTTGCTCTTGCTTGGCATGGTTTTGGTTTGCTTGGCTGAGGGAGCGAGCAGCTAGGACCACAGAGAGTAGGAGTGCTGGCAGGGTTGCTTTTTCATTAAGTGTGCCTACTGGCAGCAAGGACTGAAACCAGAGACTGCCCTGAGCAGGTGGGGAAAGAGCCAGGTACCCTTTGAATTCCCAGGGCTCTGGAGGAATTCAAACGCATGTGCTGTGACGGTGTCTTACTGGAGCTGGGAACAGCACCTCAGTGTTTGGGGAGTGCTAAGCTCTGCCTGACCCAGGCCAGTTAAGAGAGCCCTCATGCCTACTGGTGTTTCAGGCTCTCATCCCACTAAAGAGCAGAGAGGCAAGGTCTTGTCTCCCTCCACATCATTTCATCTCAGCCTGCTCAGCTGTCCTCTAGCCCTTGGAGAGGGCTCTGGCACTGCATCATAGGGATTTCCATCCCTGGGCTAGAAACCTCTGCTTCAGAGAGTAGAGAAGCATTCTCCTGCAAGGAAAAGGATGCTTTTGCTTGGGTTTAGAATGCTCATTTAAAGACAGGTTAGAAAACATGAACTCTAGCGCTGTGCTGGATGTGGCTGGCTGGAGATCTCCTAAGCTAGGTGCTGTCCTGGGCTGGCAGAGCAGGCACGGTGCAGCTTTGAGGCGCCCTGGCAGCAGGCATGGCTTTAGGCCGTGACCTCTTCCTGCCATGTGCCTGAGGCTGGCTCCCAGGAGTGGCTCCTGCAGGGCTCAAGTTCTGTTTCTGACGCTGCCCTGCGGCTGCAGGGGAAGCCGAGCTGAAAATTGTTGCACTGGCTGGGCCTTTTGCAGGTCTGCAAGAGCTTGCTTTAAAACATGACTGCAGATCACAGAATGGCTGGGGTTGG
>VZTV01094757.1:0-14241 GCA_013400875.1 Anhinga rufa
TTTTTTTTATGATGCATACACACAAAATGAGCAATTGGTTGAAATGGTGAATGTGTGATGAAACACAACAAAAACATGTGACCTGAAAAATGCCCCTTGTACTTACCTGGCCAGGCAGGCTGTGAAATGGAGGTTCTGTGGTGGGGTGAAGGCTCGGAGGCTCTGCAGTCTGTGCTACTCTGACCATGGCAGAGCGATGGTGGTGGATGCTAGAGGGCTTTTACCATTTCCTCTTATTTTCACTGCACTGTTTCTTCATGTAGGGCTGGCACATTCCTGTCCCTTTTGTGTGTCTACTGCCGGCTCTGGCAGCAGCACCAGTTGCTCAAGCATCAGATAAAATGGTGCACAAGAGCTGTGGTGGCCTTGCCTGTGCGGGAGCTGAATCCTTGTCTGCCAGTGACGGTGGCCATGGCCCAGCACGGCAGCAGAGGTGCTGCCTGGCAGGGTCCACACGCTGCGTGCTGCTGCTTGGGAGCGGGTGTGCTTCAAAGGTAGAACAGGAAAACTTTTCCCTGGGTCATGTTGGCAGGGACTGCTGAGATTTACTGATCTTCTTTTCCTCCTGTAGAACATGGGTCACGTTCTACTTCCTAGAATAATTTAAGACTTTTAAAAAAAAAAATCCTCCTTTTGGAGGGACTCAGGACATCTTTTGTGCCCTTGTTTTGTCCTACCAGGCATTTTCTTTCTTCATTTCATGGTATTGCCCTTGGAAGCTTGTCAAACCACTTCATGCATGAGCAGGACAGCCACATTGGTTGTAAGATGCTGGCAGAGGTTTGTGCCTTCAAAAAGCAGAAACACGGAGTTTTTTTCACTAAACATGGATTATAGACTCACAACAGTGTGGACACAGTGTCTCAGAAATCCCTTTCTTACAAATAATAATCTGAGATTTTTCTTGAGGAGCAGTGGTGAAATGAACCAACATGGAATAATGAATAGTCAGTCCCAGTGCTTGTAACTCAGATCAATCTTTGACGTTATGGGTGGTGGAGAGAAGTGTCTGTTGGTACGTATATATTTATATGCATATAAAGAGTAATACTCAGAAGACCAGCTGATCACATCAGGAAACCCCTACAGAAACCAAACAAAAACCCACCCATGGTGTTGGTGGGCACAGCAGGGGCTGCCTGTGGGGCTTGGGGGGACAGGCAGCTCCGGGGGGGCTGGCCCAGCTCTCGTCATGGCTCTGGCAACGTGTGGTCCTCGTGCTCACAGGATTAATTTGGGTGCAGGCATGCCTGGCAGGTTTAGCTGGATTGGTCATTACACCAGGACAGTCTGAGAGGTTAATCAAATCCATGTTAAATGGGGAATTCATAAGTGACCCGAGGTGATGATTTCCCATAATCTTCTCTTTTTTTACTGGATGGATGAAATGGAAAATTGATGAGTCTAAGCCACATTTTTTTTAAGCCTGCTTCTGAGCAGTATGCTAGATCCACTTGATAATATAATTGATGTATCGAGTTGCACCAGACCTTCATTCACTGATAGTCTGAGTGTATAGTTTGACTTGAAATCCTCCCCAATAAATTCAAGGCTGTAAAACTATAATAGGACCCCAGAGCAACCTCCAGTTTCTTGAGCTAAAACATGTTTTCAGCGATTTTTGGGAAGTATTGATCTTTAGTGTGTTTAAAAATCATTATTAACCTCAGAATTATGTAGGAGAAAAACGAGAAACAAAAGGGAGGGAGAAACTGGTAATGTTTGCACTGCTAGAAGAGAAGACTAATTGCTCTTCTAAGAGACTCCCTCGCTTCTTGGTGCCTGCCGTCTGATCTGATGCTGCGCGGTGTGACCGGGGTTAGCAACAGCACCAGTGTCCTGCCCCACTCGGTGCAGCCAGCGTGGGGGCTGCTGGGGAAGGACCGGCTGCAGGGGGCAGGGGGGTGCAGGGACAGCAATGGAGCTGCGGGGGGGTTCTGCTGCCCGGGAGTCCCCTTGGCTGCTCTTTCATCTCTGAGGTGTCACCATCCAGTTTAGAGGCACAGGAATTTAAGTGTACTGCTTCTTTGTAAACACCAACATGATGGAAATAGCAGAGCAGCAAGAGCCAGGATCCTTAGGGGGTCGTCTCATCCTCCATCATGGAGTTTTTAAAGCCTGGAAAGGTATTGACCCATTAAAAATCTCATAACAAAAGGTGAAAAATGTGGAGAAAAATTGACCTGTTAATAAAGGATTTAGTCAAACATTTATGTAAATATTTATACTGCACTATACCATTAGCTTTTCCAGTTAATCTGCTTTCTCTGCTAATGGCTCTGAGCAAAATATGTTCCCAGAGTAGTTTACAATAAAAATTAGCGCTGTATCTGGCCTATTACTCTTCTTCCACGAATGATTAAAAAGGGATAGATGGGAAAATCCATTTCTGAGTGGGCTTTTTTCTCCTGACCACTGATCATTCTTTCCTCTTATGGAAAATAAAACAATTAGAAGACCACAGAAATTGCCAGTTTCTGGGAAGTCTGCTTGGTTTTCCTGTCATTTTGCAAGGCAAGTTTTATTTGCAAATGAAAAAAATCTTAAGAATTTAAAATGTCACTTAGAGCGTCTGCAATTGCCCTCTAGAAGAGTTTGTTCACCTGTCAGACTTTTTAAGCATATGAACATGGATTTCTTTTACTCCTGGGAAATCTTGTCCAATTCTAACACTTTTCAGTGTGGTTGGCGAAGGGGTAGCCTGAAGTTAAACACAAGGATACATTATTGCATTTGACACTTTTCACAAACATTGTACTTAGTGTATTTTGAACATTGAACACAAACGACGGGCCCTTCAGCACCCTGGATAAACCTCGTTCATGCCAGAGTCCAATTACTACCAGCAGAGCAACTTCTGGGTGAAATTCTGCTGAGGACCAGCTCTAGGCTTCTGCATTTGAATAATAAGGCGCTGCTTCACTTTGCATGTGAAGAAGAGTTGCAGTAATGGACATTTTGACTTTCTGTGTGGTCTCTGCTCAGATGCCTTATAAAGCAAATATTAACAGCCCTTCTGGTTTGCAAACAGCTGTCTCTTACAGTAACGCTGAAGATTAAACCTACCACGGCCAGCATAAAATCCTTCTGTTTTCCAGATTCTGCTCAGTCAGCCACAATTACTGGTTGAATGGGGGTAAATATTTTTAGAAATGCTGAGACTTAAAAAAAACCCTGCATCACAAAGCAGCTTTAAATGAAGCATAGTAGATCCCTGAAAGCCAAGGGTGTTCACTGGGAAGAGACTTGTTTGTGGCCACAGGAGACCGGGTGAGGAGGGTGCAGCTGAGATGGCTGGGGTGGTAGGAGACATCCACATGAAATAGAAAACTGAGCAACCCCAAAACAAGACATGAGGATGTTTCTCCCCCGACCTTTGTCAGCTGGAGGGATCACCAGTGTAAATGCCGTAACATGGTACAGACCTGGTTGAAAGCAAAAGGTGTCGCTTGGTCTGCCTGGAGCAGGGACAATCTGGAGGGGGACAAGCAGGGAAGGATAAAGACAGGGAATTTATGGACCTTCAGATTTTATTCTGATCTGAAATGCTCAAATTTGAAATCTCAAAATATTCTCAGAAATGTTGCCTTTCCTTCAGCCCTATCCACAGCCCTCAGGTACCAGGCTCACGCAGCATCGGTTGTGCTGTTGCGACTGAACCTGGATTTTCCCTACAAATCCCTGCTGTAGATAGAAAGTGGCTTTCAATTAGACCTCTCTTTCCTGCAAAGGTTCAATCTGCAGATCTTAATAGCAAGAACACATACTAAAAACAAACACTCAGCTTGAGCAGTCACTGAAAGTGAATACAGAAGTCTGTATCTCACTGCAAAAAATGCCCTTACATGCTGTGTTGGAGGCATCTGCTCAGAAGCCCAATAAACACGTAACTTAGCAACAAAGAACAAATTGTGAGGGTTTGCAGTGAAATGTCAGAGCACGATCTTTAGATCAACTCATACCTGTATGAGCAAATACCCCGATTTGCCGGGCTGAGCCCTCCTGCCCACCCTGTGGTGGCTGCTGGCATGGGGTCTCCTACAGCCCTTGAGCATCCAGTGCCTGTAACTTTGCTGGCTGATCTTTTCCTAGATGTGTTCAATCGGTTCCACTTTTCCGTGGGTCTGATAAAAAGTGATTATGTCCATTTCCTGCCAAAGGGACTCTGTCATGAACAAAAACCTCCGTGTTATTATCCACCTCTTTCTTAAAGTGATAAACAGTACATTGAGCCTACAGCATTACGCCATATGTCTGCGCAAATTCTTGCAACAGACATGCTGAGGCTTGGAAAACTTATTTTAGATAAGCCAAATAATCTTTTCAATTATCTTTTGCTGAAAATATTGTATTTTTGTAGGCATTCAAGAGCGTTATGGCATAAAATACTAGCCTAATTATCATTATCTTCTCTATTATGTTTGCTGAAATATTTTTTGGAGTTGTCAAATATGTGTCTATTTTGTTATTTGGGAAGGAGTCTTTAGACAGCTGTATATTTTGTTTCTCGATCATGTAATTTGATCATATTTGATTGCAAGAAGATGTTATCTGAAAGGATAACAGCAGCAGCTCATGCTTGTTTATTAGAATTATTCTGTTCTGACAAGAACAGATTTCTCAGATGGCTCCTACAAAATGGTGCTTCCCAACAGCCCAGCTCCCAGGGCCAGCACAGTGGGTGCTGATGGGGCCAGGGGAGGTGTTTTTCCCCTCCTGGGGGGTCTGCTTGACCCCTGTGGGCTAGGGCAGTGCTGGGTGCAGTGTCCTACATGGATCCTGGAGGCTCAGCTTAGTCAAGCATGCGATTAGTGAGTGAGGCTGTGCCTTTGCTTCAAAGCATATGCACGCATCTTAGACCCCTTTGAGCTAATGCTCAGCTCCTGGCAGCACTGAGCTGATAATGCTGAAGCAGTTTTTTCCCCACAAGTTTGGTGATTAGGTACAAGGCTGATGGAAAATCCCTCTAGCTGCTAATGTTGCAAAACACTATTTGCCTGAAATTAAGAGAAATTTTATTGCAACAGGGAGCCAGCAGAGGGGATACATTTACAATTCATCCCGGTTCCCTCCAGAAAACATTGTTTGGATCTGGCTTGCTGGAGACATGACACTGCTCTCTGGCTGCTGAATAACCATGAGATAGGTGCTGCGAGTGCATGTGTTCTTAGTCAAGTGGGGGGAGTAAAGCATTGTGCTTCAAGCATCAGTATATCCATTTACTTAAATTATCGCTAAAGCTAATGTCACCCCGTCTACTCCATCGCATGTTATTGAGTGCTCCAGCTGAGTAATCTCATTAGAATTTGTCTCGTTTTCACCTCTGGCAGCAGCCATGTACACAGCTTCTGAAAAGGTTATTCACACAATATTGCATGACCTTGATGAAAGGCTAATTTGATAAGAATTCAATTTAAAATTCCATTTGTACTGACAAACCAGGATTTTATTGATGTCACAAATTTACAGCAGTGGAAGCGACATTAGGAGTGAGACTGCATTGTTTGTAGGCCTGAAGGTGGAAAAGGCAGAGGATTTATAGGGGCTGCTTTATCAAAGGGTCAACATACCTTGCAGCAGTTTAGTCTAAATGTGTCAGTAAAGTGTTCTTAAGTTTTCTTTCCTTTATTATCATGTTATTCTTTCCAGTTTGCTTAAAGAGATCTTTGCAGTGGCAGGGACGAAACAGTGGCTGATAAGTAAGGTTGTTTCCAAGTGCATTTTCTACTTGCCCTTTCATCCTTTGGTCTCCATAAGGTCGAGATAACAGACTGAATATATAAACAACATGATTTGCTCTCTCTGAACGGCAAGTTCATGCCATGAGTGCAGGTCCCCCTCTCCCTGGCAAAAGCCATTAGGCAGCTGCAAGCTCGTGGGGCTGAGCTGGGCATGGGGGTCCAGACCCCGCTCACCCCAGCCACAATGCCACTGAGGATGGGCACCGGTATCTGCACCGCAGTGGCCCATGCCCAGCAGGACAAAGCAGTTGCTTTCATTGCCTGTGCAGAAAGGACTGGTTTTGCAATGGACTGGCACCAGCCTGCACTTACAGCTGGGGCCACTTTCTGCGCGGGCAGAAGGCACCCAGGCACTCAGCACCACCCACCCCCTACCCATCTGCCAGCAGCAAGGAAGAAGTCTGAGGCGTCAAACTGGAGAAGGTTTTTGATGCAAAGGTCTCAGGTTCCTGAAAGCTTGCCCAGTTTTCCCAGCTGTGTCTGTGGCTCTAATAAGGGACACTGCCTCTCCCTGAGCCTCGTCTCTTGTGCGGATCATCAACGGCAGGGCCAGATTTGGACCCACAATTTTTTAATCCTGTTCCTCTGCTGAAACCACAAACCTCACTGTCTTGTAGTCCTTTTCCATTGCCTTTTGTATTGTGAGAAAAGGATAATAACTGGTGCCATCAAGCACATCTTTGATCTCAGACCTATTTCAGATTAAGCCCTCCTAGGGAGAGGACTTGGAGGGAGTGACCAAGGGCAGCGAGAGTCAAATCCTCCTGCACTGCTGCTGCCAGTGTTGGCAGAGCCTGGGTAGAAGCCAGCACAGAGGGGCAGGGTGTTCCTGTTATTTTTGGAGGCAATTTTAGTTGTGTTACAAGGGGACACCCATGGGAAGAGAGAGGTGTAATCAGGAGCATGCCCAAACAAGCATCAGTGCAAAGGCACCTGTGGAGGTCACAGGGCAGCAGGACAGGTCGAGTGCTGTGGCAAAGGACCGTCTCGGGCCATCTGCTTACCCAGGCTGTGCTCAGAGTCTTGCTCTCTCCAACCCTGCAACACAGACAGTTTTTCTAAGAGGATGTTCCTCACTCACATTGCCTGATTTCTGCCATGTTCTGGGAACAGATGGGGAGTAAACAAGAAATACACGTTTTTCCAGCCACTTACACTGCCCATCAGTTGCTACATAGTCCACCAGCTTGCTGTGATGCTGAGTACCAGTTTTAAGGCTTCCTGCATGTGATCAAAATAGCTGTTTAGACCACACCACACCCGTGTCTGTCAGACACTGCCTGCCCATCACTCGTTAACCTCTTGTAATGAGAACCTGCAGTACAAAGCATGACACTGTGAAGATGGTGCTACAGTGGTCCATTGCCAAGGGCAAAGTGAGGATTGTGCCCAGGGAGGTAAGGAGGAGTACAGGGAAGAAAACTACAAGTACCCAGGGGCTGTGGGAGTCAACATGGGCAGAAGAAAACGGCGACTGAAGAGAGAGTCACAGCAGTCTATTACTGTTTCTTCCAAATCCAAAAAGCTTAGCAGCAGTACAATCTGTTTGTATAAAAATGTATTAGTGTAAGGCAGGGTGGGAGATCCTGCCTGAAGAAGGCACTTGAAAAATAATAGTGCTCCAGCATGAGGAAACATCTGGTGAGAGAGGGTGGTAGTACCTTGTAGGAGCTCTCCCCTGGGTCTGCACACAACGATCATTGCAGCCAGGCTGGGCCAGCCCTCTGGGACGGGACACCATTTCCTGTCAGTCTCCTGCAGGGGCTGCCTCTCCCTATTCCTCCAAGATCTTCTATCTTTTTCTTTCTGTTTTTTGCTTTTGTTTTTGTTTTGGTTTGTTTTTTTTAACCCAAGGACAAGGAAGAATAGGTTGCTCAAAATGATGACTCACAGTGGTATAGGGCTATCCTTGTTTCGATGGAAGTATGCCATTTCAGCCCCCCTCCATTGAAAGCCTATCTGACCTTACCAATCCCGTGGCCTTTGAGATATCCATCGGTGCCCAGCGTGGAATGGAGAACCTCCTGATCCCGAGCATCCCACTCCTGAGCCAGCCCAGGGTGGCTGAGAGGAGCACCTGGGTGGGAGGTGCCCCATGCAGAAGGGCTGCAGATGGAGAGAGAGACCTCTCAAAGGTGCATTCGTGCCTTTCATTGTTACTGATCTCTGTTAAAGATAGAGACATCATTCTGGAAATCTTGAATATCAGCAACTTTGCTATTCCTCCACATTTGAAGACCATATGGCTACCGAATCTCCGTTTTTTTTCCCCCAGCTGAGAGTTTCTTGAAGTTCTCAGAAAATCCCCAGGGAGACCTGTGTAATCAGTTTTCCTGCGTATCTCCTCAGGTGTTCAGTGGCTGAGAACATGTCCCTGCAGCACAGCCTGGCATTTTCCCCAGACAAAGTAGTAATCAAAGAGGAGTCTGAGATGATCAGTATTGTCTCTGTCCACATTTACAACTATTAATTTAACTCATCTTCTATTGATTTAAATCTGATCCTGCTGAAGAGGAACTTATCTCTCAAGCTCTTGATACACCTTCACTTTTTGCTTTATCCGTTCTAATCACATATACTCTTTTCAGGTATTTAATTTTAAATTGCAAAGTGATCACCATGGGCTGGCTGGATTTAGAAGTAACTTGCTAAAATACCAAGGGTATCTGGCAGTTTTCTGGGTGCAATTGCCAAATTCTGGGAGAACAATACAGACACTAGTCCCAGTGAGGCTGGGGGGATGCTGCCATCTTCACTTAGCGAAAGCCATAGTTAATTAATTTCAGTTGGTGCTTGAAGGTTTGCCCCAGAAGGCAGAGAGGTGCCCGGGCAAGCGGCTGTCCTGCTGCAGGGATCTGGGGAAGAGCCATCCCTGTGGAAATACTTCTAAGATCCCAGCAGGTCCTGTGAGCTCCTCTCCAGAGACTCACCTGTGAAAGGCTTTGCTCTGGCCAGTGTGGCTTTGCTCTGCTCCAGCCAGCATGGCTTTTCTCCTGGCCACAGACACCACTGGTTGTTCACATGCCTCCCCATGTAGATGCCAACCATAATACGGCTGGTGAGAAACCTCTTCTCTCCACGGGGGCTGGAATTGCCCGACACAGGTAAAGGATGGCTCATCCCCTCACCGCAGCTCTCGATGGTCCACAGCGGGGCCCTCACAGGCTGTGCAGTGGGATGAAGATGTGTCATCCAGGAAAAGGAAGGTTGCTATTTATGGCTCGGGTAAATCAAAAGGAGGTGGGGAGATGAATGTGTCAAATTGCTCTGTAAGTGTCAGGGATGACTGAATGGCTTTGGAGGAACTAAAAATAGTCAGACCTGGCTCCAAGGCCTGGTCCTGTTCATGGTCTTTCACAGCTGCAGAAAGCTGGTGGTGAGTAAAACACGTTATACCCAGGGATGGTGTAAATCAGTGTAGTTATACCAGCTTTGGTCTTAAGGGGGCATTTAGGGGTGAGAGGGACCCTCTCCTCCAAAGATGTCCAAGCTCAGCTGCAAGCCTGTGCCCAGGCTGCCTGCCGGTAACACGCAAGGCTGCACCGGGCTCTGCAGAGCTCAGGCAGAGGGAGGTGGCACTGAGCGGGGACACGCGCTCCAGGATGGGGCTCCTGCCCGAGAATGATGATTACTGTCCCCTATTATCATGAGCTGCTAATCAGCATGCGCTGCGGTTACTGCACCCAGAGCTCTAAAGCAGATCCAGTATTATAATTACTCTGAGTTAGTACCTTGGAAAAATCAAATGTGTTCTGAAAGTAACGATATCCTCTGCAAAAAAACCTGCAAAAGGAAAAGCCAGCCTTATCTGACTTAATTTCCTTTTGCTTTGATAGGTTTTGCAATAAATTACTTATTTAATGGATAGCATGAAACATCACACAGTGATATTTCAAACATTCAAATGCCTTGATCATTTAATACCGTTTTCCCTTTTTTATTATGCCATAGGCACAATTTTAATTATAATATTTATGCAAATTATGTTTGTATAATCATATTTGAAAGACTATGTGGATCAAATTTTCCAGCCAATTTATCTAAATACAAGCCTTAAACTTTCCCTTTATCACTGTCACAAACACTCTTTCTCTTAATTTGTCATTTCAGGCATTTCCTATTACAGTATCATACAAGGCTTGGTATCATTTGTGGCCTCCAAAAAAAAAAAAAGGACTCTGGATCCATGGTAGGAAAACCCAAGCACAGGTTTATGTATGGGTTGCAGAAAATATCAGCATTGTATTTAAGATTATTTTTGAACCACTTTGTTTTCTTTTTTCCCACCACTTTACAAATTTTTGCCCATGTGTTTATCCCAGAACATGATCTGGATTGCTGGAGGGCTCACAGCAAGACGGCTGTGAGAGCCTGGGCTGCCCTGGGGATGGCACTCAGTTTTTTCCTCCCTCTTTAACCTTTCCTGCAGGGTGGTAAGGAAGTCAACATGGGGAAAATAGAGCAATTCATTAGAAACTCTCAGTTATTCATTGCATCTCTTCAGTTTCTTATGTCACCCTTCTTGCACGTGGGCTTGAATGACCCTCCAGCTTGGGGGCTGTGGTATTTTCTCAGGCCCCTGAATTTTCTCAGTCCCCTGAATTCAGCTAATCAGCTAGACATGAACTTGGGCAGAGTGAATGCCCTGCTTGGAGTCTGAAAGCATTTCAGTTTCCAAAAGAAGCAGTGGTTTTTTGGTCTAAAATCTTTTATACTGTATATTTCGTACCAAATAATAGTAGAGGTTGACATGTGTTGCAATGATCTCACAGGGACCTGCTGGTGTGAAGGAAAGACGTGGAATATTTACAAATTCTTGAGGATTGGCAGAGTTTTAAATGTACTGTGACAATATGAGAACAGAACCCCAGAGCCAGAGAGATATTAAATATTCTCAGTTTTCATCTTCTCTTAAAAAAGGTTGATTCAGTGAGAGTAGAGCTTTGTCCCTTCTGCCCCCTGCCCTGGTAGACGTGCAGGCTGAAGGATAACTCACTGAGGGCTTATGATGTGATGTAAAGACCTTGTCTGCACCTGGCAGGAACCACTTACACTACAGGTGTGAGGATTGCAATGGGTAGCTCTTTACCTTATCTTGACTTCCTTTAAAAGCCAGCCCCTTGATGAGATGGGTGTGTGTTGTGTCTCCTCCTGGGCAAGCCTGCAGCCCTGTGATGAGGGTGATGTTCCCATGTTAACGCTCTCCATGGCACAGCCCCTTGTTGTCTTCCTGTGGTGTGGCACTGAGCTGCCCTCGTTTTGGGCTCAGATCCCCAGGAAGCATGTATGCTTCCCCTTGCCGTTGATAGAGCCGGGGGGGCAGATCCCACTTGTGCAGCACCAGCTTTTCTTCAGTTGCTGGCAGCCATTGCCAGGACATCTGGTGCTTCAGCTCTGTGTGCCACCAGTCCCTAGCTCTTCTGTCAGAGCAGCGCTTGCCAAGTTAAATATCTATAAAGCTCCAGCTGAAAGCGTTTGTCTCTCCAAATGTGGAGTCTGCAGATGAACAGGAGACAGAAAGCATTTACCCCGGAGCCATGGCTCTGAGA
Source organism: Anhinga rufa (assembly GCA_013400875.1). Lineage (NCBI taxonomy): Eukaryota > Metazoa > Chordata > Aves > Suliformes > Anhingidae > Anhinga > Anhinga rufa. Next base: position 11,291 of record VZTV01094757.1, read on the forward strand.
TGGGGTCTGGGGACATTGCAGGGTGTTCAAAGCCTTGCTTCAAGAGGAGGCCTTGGTGTGGGCACGTGGGAAGTGGCAACTCTGATCATGGAAGAGGGTTAGAGGCAACCTGAGCATAAACCAACCTCTTGTATTGAAATGCCAGCCCGTTACCTGCATATTCCCCCTCCTGGGGATGGTAGCAGGCATGTGCATAGCCCTGAGGACCTCCACAGGAAAGTCTTGTCCGTGCCAAACATGAGAGTGCTCTGGCTGAGGAGGTGTGGGCAGCAGCTTCCACATGGTGCAATTAGCACCACATTGATGGTGAGTGGAGCCAGTCTTCAATTTCCAGGCTGTGATACAACAATTGTACACCAATGGCTCAGGAAGGCTCCAGCACCTGTAATGATGAGTTTGATGTCTTCCCCTTCTCCTTCTAAATCTGCTTAGAGTGCCACATGTAAATCCTCCATGCCATATTAGTGTGTGACAATGTTCATTAGCAAATGACTCCAGGGTTGTCTAAATGAGAAAAACAATTAGGCAGATTTGTGGAAGACAAAACATGTATTGATTAATGTAATGATGACACATGCAGAATAATTTTGGACTTAAAGAGGAAGTAAAAATCAAAAGGGAAAAAAAAGCAGGTGTCTTCCAATTAAGGCGTAAATCAACAATTATGAGCTTTCTCTGACTACCTTCTGAAACTCCTGGCATTAATCATTGCTGCTCTGTACATAACGCTCCAAAGAAAGGAAGCAACCAATATTTTCACGTAATTAAAGGAAATTATATATCCGATACCTTTTAATGTGATTAACAGCTACAGGGGGAAACTGCTTAAGAGCAGCAGTTAAGAGGAATATTAGAGTACCATTTAGACTGAGTTAAATAACCAAGGATATATCTGCCCAACTGAATTTGGAAGGTCTGCCTTGTGGGTAAGATAAAACTGTTCACTCAGATAATGAAGCAAGTAGTACCTGGAAAAGATAATTGTGGCTGTGAAACAGGGCCACGGTGGTATTTATTTATTTGGCTTTCTCTGGGATGAATAGTGAGTTTGCACAGAATCTCAGTACATCAAAAAGATGCCCATATATAAACCAGGCATATTATTCTGCAATAAAAAATAGATACACTCCTAAATGCATTATGCAAAAGAGAAAAATTAATATAGGACTGAGCTTTTTATTTGGTCACAGCTCAATGGTCTGCAATGACTTTTGAAAGCAGGTGGAATCAAAAAGATTAAAACCAGCATGGGAATGGTTTTTCACAGGGCTGCTTTGTGGAGGGGCCGCTGCCCCAGGAGGTGCACACCAGGGGTGTCCCTGCAAGCCACAGTTGGGGTACAAATGTCCAGTGGGGTTAAAGGACTGGTGGGTGGACAGATGGACAGACAGACGGACAGATGTCTCAACGGCCAGGAGCAGGGACATGCCCACAGTTTCTGGGCACTGTGGCGGGTGAGTGGGGGCCGGCTGAGCTTGCCGGCAAGGATGTGGGCTCTGTGCCACTCTTCCCTCCCAGCAGTTCCCCCACACCGACAGCATAGCAGGCTGCTCTGCTGAGGTTCTCGCCGCAGGTGGGAGCATCGTGTTGTGGTCCTGCTCCCTGCAGCCCCTTTGCCTATCAGCAATCTTGTTTCCTCCTCTCCTTGCCTTCTGCCTTGAGACTCTGGTGATGCGGCACAGCTGGGCAGGGAGCAGATGGTTTGGGGTGAAGCTCCAGCCTGGCTAGCATTGGGACGGCAGCTGCCTGCACCTGCCTTGCCCCTGCCAAGGTTGCTCTGGACCCGGTGCTGTGCGGGTGCTTGTGCTCTGTGCTTCCCGTGGTGTGCCCCAGGGAGAGGAGCAGGCATGCCCTAGCCCCGCTGGGCTCCGCAGGCTGCTACCCCAGCTAGTGAGGGAGGCTCACCCGCGTCCTGCTTGCATGTCTGACGTAGCCCTGTGGAGCCCGTGGGTTTGTTTGGGCCCTGCTGCAGGAAAGCTGAGCCAGAGGAGCTGGGAGCGGAGGCAAAACGTGTTGCAAATGCTTGCACCACCTGCTGCCAGCGGCTTTCCTCTGTGCTGGGGGTTGGGAGTGGTGCACTGCTGCTCTCTCTGTCTGACCCCATGCTAAATTTAATCACTCCTATTATCCTTAGCAGACAGGAAAGAAAGCGTTTCACTAGATGAAAGTGCACTTCTTGAGGCTACATTTGTATTTTCTTCTTAACTGTCTGCTTGAAATGACACATTACTTAGAGGAAACAGAGCACTAATATGCATAAGAATTTCTGTTAATGTAAAGTGCAAGATGGCACATATAAAGAGATATGCTTTCATTACGCAGCGGGTATATTAAATGAAACAGTTATGTCCTGGCACGAGCTCAGTTTTCTGGAGGGATAATTTGTTGTATGAATGTAGGGACCTGTTAAATTAACTAAGACCCAGTAGATGAAGTATAAATTAAGAACTCTTCTATGCCCTCCTGTTTTCTGTCTCCAGAAGGTACCAGTGATCTTAAACAGGGAAGTGCTCCTTTAGAGATTGTTATGCTTCTAAGTTAGGCAAGAGGACAAAAGGGCTGGGTAAATACCTGTTGGAGGATAATTGTGTTCCTCCCTCTGATGCTAAGCAGCATTATCAAAATCTTGGGTAATGAGCTATTCCCCGAGTGACTGGTGTGGAGTGTGTTAAGCTTGGTCTTTAGTGCCCTGAAGTCAGTGATGAGGTTTCTGTCGACTTGTGGCAGAGCTGGGGTAAAGCGATTAACCTCAGCTCTGGAAGGTGTGTGAACACCTCGTCAGTGTGTTAGAAATGCAGGTATGGGGCTGGGAAAATGAGCAGCATGTTTGCTGCTGCCTGTTCCTGCTCCTTCCCAGTGCACACCCACCAGCTCTGCCTTTGCCAAGTATTTCAGCCTGTCAGCTCCTAGCATTCTGATGTCCCTGACTGGGACCTGATGAGACACATCCC
>VZTV01094774.1:8679-19248 GCA_013400875.1 Anhinga rufa
AAGAAAATTAACTCTATCCCAGCTGAAACCAGGACAGGCAGAATCCCCCAGAAGGCTGTCTTGCCGTTGGAACATTCATAACGTTCCTTGTGTAGATTCTCCAGCGTGGTGGTTGAGGCCACAGCACAATCTTTTTCTAGTTGCTTGCTTTCATCAGCCTTGATTGAAACAATATCTTTGAGATGTCTGCTCCCCATATCTACTGAAAAGGAGCTGAATATTTATAATTAATGGGGAGTTACTGGACAAGAGGTCAAACGCGAACACACTTACCCTCACAGGCATCCTTTCAAACACACACAGCATGGCTGCAGCAGTCGAAATTACTCGTGGCTCTGATAATTTTCTTTCTATGATTGTGAATGAATTTTGAGAGTTGGCAAGTAATTATATGACTATTTTCACATTGCAAAATACTGATTTGTCTATATATTTTTTCCCAGAATGCGTTTGCCTTGCAAAAGATGTCCACGCAAACATTACTTGAAAAAGAATATCAATATTTTTCCTGCAAGAAAAAGACAAATGTTTTTTCTCCGGTTGCAAGTCTTTTTTTTTTTTTGTTTTGGAACGTAAACTAATAGTGCAGAAGCTATATATTGTGGTCAAAACTGCAACAGGGTGTTTCCTAATTCTAAAAATGAAATTACTGAGATTCAGATTCGATTTCCCCACTGGTTCGTGGTTTGAGATTATTGTGGAGATTCTTCTTTCCCTCCCCTCTTTCCCTCCCCTTCATTTCAGGTTCATTTCAAGTTGAGATTATTTTGGAGATTCTTCTTTCCCTCCCCTTCATTTCAAGCGGGGAAAGCTCAAAACCTTTCAGGAACTGGGAAAGTCGCATCTTCCTCTGCACCTATTTCCTACAGATGAGCAATGGACAGAGGCATGGTGAGAAAAAAGTGGAGCCGCCCAAAGACTTACGACAAGAAACACGGGTTATGTGCTCACAGACCCATGCTCCTCCATCCCCGTTTGCTGAACCCCATTACCACAAAGAGCTGTAAAAGCTCTTGTAGTCATCTGGATGATTAGTTGTAGATTTTGACAACTTGCTGTAACTGTTGAATGTTACGTTAATCTTACAGGAAAGGGCCCTGAGTTTAGGGGACAGATGTTTGTAATATGTATGTATTGATTACAAAGAACTCTTGGGCCCCACCCCATAGGCAGCTGCATTTCATTGTAAGGAAAGTCTTTTTTTTTCCCTCCAAATCCACCCTGTGAACTATTATTGAAGGAAAGTTGTACATGTGGCGCGGCTCTGCGAAGAAGCCGTTGCGTGAGTCACTTCACCTCTCTGTGCTTCAGCTTCCTTACCTGTAAAATGGATCCAATGCTATTAAAGGTCTTTTGCAAGGTGTTTGGAGTTTCTCCTGCTCAAGTGATAAGATTTGGTTTTCTAATCAATGACCGTGAGAAAGAACAGAGAGCACGAACTCCAGCCTGGAATAACTAACTCCAACATAGCGGCACTGGGCATGGACAATGTGAGAAATACACTTCAAATGAAGTCACCTAAATGCCAGTTAACACCATTCTCCTGTGTATCATTGCCCAGATTGGACATGATGGGAAAACATTCCCCGCCCTAGCTCTCACGGGCTGGTCAGAGATAACACGCTCGTATCCCAAGGCTTTCTGGTAACATCATATCGGTGTGATTGGGTTGGTACTGTTGTTCTCAAAGGGCTGAGAGAAGATGACCACATCTGTTATTCTTACTGCATCCAGGCCACACTGCAGAGCCCAGCATGGAGAGCTGGCTCTTTGAAAGCATCTCTGTTCATGATTAGAACTATTTTCTTTAGAAAATACTTAATGACCAGAGTGGATTAATTTTTCCTTCCCTGTAATTGAGGTTAGTTAACATTTGCATGTGGTAATCTTTTTCATAAGTTCCTGGACATAAATCACTCATCAAAGAGAGTCTGGTGGCTTGGGAACAGAGAACAGCCGTCGAAAACACCATTGTGTGGGCCAAAGGTTGTGTGTGCTCCTCTCTCCCCAGCTGTAAATATCAGCAGAAAAATTAGTCCAGCCTGGCGTATGGCTGGGTGAAGTGCAGATGAATGACATCTCTGAAGAGGTGGTGCTGGGACTGGAGAGGTGGCGCGAGGGGCTTTGGGTTCACTCTGATTTTGTGTGCTCTTGGGTAAAGTAAACCCTATTCTGATGGAAGGACCAGTCTGGGAAGAGTGAGAAATCACGGTGAAAGTCACTGGGGTTGTACTAGTCTGGGCGTTACGGTCTGTGTCTTGTCCAAATGCAACTGAGCATGAAGCAGGTGTCGGACATCACCGCTCCGATCTAGTCACCAGGTACAAAGTTTATGTTTGAAAACCAAACAGCAAAAAAAAAAAAATGACATCATCCATCTGGGCTGTTTGGGCAGATTGTTAAACCATAACAACAAACGGAGGTGCTTCCTCAGACGGAGGTTTATGTGCACTGGGGCATGCAGGGAAGTTATTCCAAATTAACCAGAAGCATGGCTTGGAAACAAATTCCACGGCCTTTCGTCAAGGCCTTTCCTGCACAAAGGGTTAGGGAGGTCCACTGGATTAGCTAACCCAGTTTATGCTTTCACCTTGAGCTGTATCACACAACTTTTCCCTGTGCTCTCTACAAGCAACTCAAAATCATGCTACTCTGGTGTAAGCTTGTGTCCAAGGGAACAGACCACACATAAGCAGTCCCTTGTATGATTAAGGAAGAGGACATGAAATCTGGGTCTTAGTTCTGCTTGCAGAGTTGGGAGCCTCTGACCACACAGGAAAAGGGATAACAGAGCCTTGGAGGACCATGTACTGGCAGCATCGCACAGAGCATGAGGGACACTTTCTGCCATGTCAAAGTCTTCAACAAACACCAACTAGTGAAGGAACCTTGGTCTGATCATGTTCAACCTGCAAATTCAGTGTTTTCCTTCCTGAGTTCCACCCAAGCACTAGTAAGCTTCAAACCACTCATAATAATTGCAGGACATACAACACCACCTGCGGGGCCTCCCAGGCACGTATGGACCGTATCTGAAGTCTGCTTTGCTCACAGGATCCTAGCACCTCATGGGGGCCTTGGCAGGTGGCTCATACCCCATGAGATCATGCTCACATCCATTATTTTAAGCCCTGTAAGCATCACAGAAGGATAACTGTTTCTTGATGGATGTTGCGTTCACCTGGTCAAAAACTTGAGCAAGTCCAACAAAAACCTGTTCAGCAGGAACTCAAGGAGCAATAAAACACATGTTACTGAGTCATGAGACCTAGTCCTGGCCTAGCATGCTGTGCCTATTACAGTTCCACTCCACTCCACTAACTAGGCAGAGAGCTACTAAAACATAACCCCGAGTTTATTATGTTAAGTCTGTAGTAAATCTGTCATGGCCATTCAGGCACTAACATATGACTGTGGAAAATATGTTGGCTTATGATTTGATAGCAGCAGATGGGCACTTTGCTATTGTTTCATCATCGTAAACTACAGGGAAACGCTTAGTTACAAGGATCCGACTCTGCGGGACAGATCTTTGGCTGGTGTAAAGTGGCCCAGAGCCAGGGAAATCCATGGAGCTCTGTCAATATAAACCAGCTGAAGACCTCATCCTGCGCTTCCAATTGCCATCTCATAAGGAGGTAAGAAGGGCCATCCTGGCTCAGGTTCATCTAGCTCAGTGTCCTGTCCCTGCCAGACATGAGATTTAGCCAAAAGTGGAAGAACGGAGCGAGAGTGGCCCTTTTTATAAACACAGGTTTCCAGCTTTTGGCCCCTACTCAGTGAGGGACGTCCTATGCCAAATGATCACATCTAATAGCCGCTGGTGGCTCTATCGCCATGCTTTCTTCTCCTCACTTTGGAAAAGTCATTTATAGCTATTACCCTAAAAATGTCATGTGAGAATGCATTTGACAGCAAAAATTACGCAATTTAAGCAAAAATAACCCTTTTGTGTGTTTTAAAATTATTACCTTTGAATTTTTCACTGTCCTTATTACTTGATTTGTGAGAAGGGGTGGATAACACTCTGCTCAGGTAGAGTATCTATCTGTCAGGTAGATATCTATCATAGTCACTCAGCCCTTTTCCAGGGTGGACAGTCCCTATCTACCTACATCTTATTTTTCCCTGCCACATAAACTCTTAAGAGGATAGATGGAGAAAATCTTCCAGAGATATAAAGGGCATAAGGTGACTAGACTGCGGCCTGAAATTCACTTTATAAAATATAAAGTATAAAATATAAGGTTACGAGGGGAAAAAAATGGAAAGACTTGAGAGTCTGGGTGAGAACGCTGGATATTCAGCTACAATAGGTGTCACTGTGCTGAGGAACTGCGCTGTACCGATGGGGCTCACGGGTGCGGGCAGAGTGAGTGAAGACCCAGCTGTCACAGCTCAGCCAGGCTTGGAGAGCTACGAGACAACCCCAGGGCTGGGCTAGCAGAATTAGTTCTGCTAATTAATTAGTTCTGTTAATTCTGCAGCCAGAATTAACTGAGCCCTCAGCAGAGCTCTGTGTGTGTGTGTGCATCAGTGACCTGGCGTGTAGGGGCAGAGGTCCGATGACTGGGACTGCAGGGAACCTCGGGTTTTTGATGCTCCCCTGTCGTGCAGCTTGGTTATTTGCAGAGTGGAGGTAAAATGCAATGTGAGTGGTGGAGAGGTGATACTGCCACCTAAGCCAGTGGCTCTGCAGAGTCAACGAGAAGGGGTCTGACCAACCTCTCTGAAAGCAAGGTTCCTCCAATGCCAGATCAGGTTGTTCAGCGGCTTGTTCAACTGAGTTGTGCGTATTCCAAGGATGGTAATGCATAAGATCTCCAGATGCCTGCCTCAATGCTTTACCACCCTCATCATGAAATTCGTCCTTTTTGTCCAGTCTCTTATTTACAGTGCGCCTCTAAGAAGAGCTTGTCTCACCCTTTCTCTGAATCCCATTGAAGTATTTCATTAAAAATGGTAGATCCGACTTTAAACCTCTCTCCTCCAGGCTCCAGCCCCTTGACTGTCTTTGTGGCCTTTGCTGAACTCCCCTGGTTTCACAACTTTTTTGACAGGGACAGAAACCGGGCCCATCAAGCGGTGGACAGCAGAGTACATCTCTGATTGTTCTCCATGGGACAAAAAAGTCCGTTCCTTTCTGATGTTTGCCAGTGATTTTTAACAGCCAATGTGCACAAAATCCCTGGGGACAAAAATGTTTTATACTGCACTTGCACATAGCTCCCAGCAAAAATATTTCCTAGTCATGACTAGGCTCAGCAGTAGTGGCAATAATGATAATGATAACTATATTGGTGGTAATAATAATAATAATAATAATAGAACATTGCCACCTGTACTAGTTAATAATAATATTAACTGGCAATAATATAATACAGTCTTCTAGGAGCAGTGGGAATATGCCATTTCAGTGACGGATATTTACTCTTGCTGCTGCTAGTCCAGAAAATATGTAGGGTTTTGGCCTCTGATGCTTATTAAATCCCTGAAAAACATTGTGGCAAAAACCTCACGATGCTGTCTGTGTTTTACTAAGATTTTCAGGGCCCTATTTCTGGTGAACTTATTTCTTTACAAGGGGGTAAAACTTATTCTGAACTCACTGAATTGTTTTAATAATAAAAAAGAGGGAAAAAAAGTAGTGATATTTTCCATGAACTTGCCCTTGTTTATAGCTGGTTGGAGGAGGGCTCTGTAGCTGCTTAAGATTTCTAGATATCAAATTTTAACAAAAAAAAACCCACAATAACAAATAATCTGTCTTTTTTAACACAGTGAGTGTCCTCACAAGCCCACCTCAGCTCCCCCAGTGAACTGACGTTCTGGCTGCACATCTTCATCCAGTTCCTCTCTGCTAGACCCGCCTACCGTCACTCCACAGTGAGCTCCTTCTGAATGACCTAGAAAAAACACCCAGGGTGTCCTTCGAGGGTTTGCTTCGAGTCCTTCCCCCATGTGTAAAGCTGGGAGATAGGCAGTGGTGGGAGCAACCCCCAGGGGGAAGAGAGGCCAGATTTTGGCTGGAGGAGCCAGAAGGACTCCAGGTTTATCTAAGCGAGGCTTAAGTTGAATTTCTTCATTGCCAGTCCCAAAACCACTCTCACAAAAAGGAAAAGCTGCCATTTATCCCTGCTGTTCAGTCCCATCTCTTTCCCGTAGGAGGAAGAGTAGCAGGAGAGCGATGTGTTATATTTCACTGGAAGAGGATGCTGACTTACCTTTTACATCTCACTACCTGTGTGTGGGCACAGCTGGTTTAAAACTATCATCACGTCTTCACAAACCCAAATATTTCTACTGAGTTGAGTCAGCTCCGTAGTTTCCTTTTCTCTAATGTAAGAGAAGTTTTCTGCGGACACAGTCATCCCTTCCACGTTGACTTGTGACTCAGTTTTTTTTTAAAGCATTAGAGGATCCTTACCATAATGACACAGAAAAACTCACCACCCGCAAAAATACTCTCCTAATAAATTTTGCTCTCTCCATTCCTCTGCTTCTCTTTTAGCAGAACCAGATGCTGAAACGGAGAGCAGAACTCCCATGGACATCTGAGTGTGCAGAACTGAGCCATAGAGAAGTTGCAAGGTCTGGATATAACCACAGCCAGAAGCTCGGAGAAGAGACTGAAAGAAAGCTCGGTCTGTACATGCCGTCTCCTTACGCTGCGCTAAGCGTCCACCAAGACCACGGCTTGATACAAGGCTAGAGGGACCTCTCCCCTAATCTAGGCCATATCTATATTTTTTATGAGCTGGCTTCGGTCTGGGCGGGTCGAGACTCTTGCTCTTTCTAGGGTTATCCACAGTGTCCCACCGGAATGGGAAAGTCCACACGTTCATTGGCAGGCCTGACGACCAGGATGGTCCAGAATGACAATAAGCCTGACCTTCTGAAAGGTCCAGCCTGGCATATTTTACATGGCAGATCCAACATCCAGACCGTTTCTTGCTCTAACTCAAAACAGGGCAGACGGCAAGCAAAAGGGAGTTCTTCCTAAGGCGAGCCCTGACCTTTGCCGTGAAACCCACTCACCATCACCTGCGTTAGAGGTGAGGAAAAAGGGAAGAATGGGAATGCTGCTGAACTGATTAAATCTGCACACAAATCCATATGTTACGTTATTGAAAAAGGAGAGAAGGAAGAAGAAAACAAGCATTTGTAACAGGATGAAATCTGGGAAAATGGGACCAAAAACTCTTCGTAATTCAAAGCAGTTGTGGGAGTTCTGAGCCCATAAGCCATAAATGACTAAAACATGTCCCTGCATTTTGGATTATGAAAAAGATATTAGGGTGGGTTTTTCTCTCTTTTTAATGGGATTTGATGACATGCCAAAATATCAGTTTGGGTCTTTCTTTTTTTAATATATTTTTTTTTAATGGCTCAACTTGCTAAACGTGCTCATGAATACAATTTTCTCTAAAAACACACCGACTTAGGAGGAAAAACACGCAGACACACACAAATTGTCTCATGTTACTTGACGTGTAAATCTTTTTTTTTTACTCGTATTTAAAAAAAAAAAAAAAAGAAATAAAACATAAGTCCTCCAGCAACCCAGTAGGTTTTGCTTGGAGCTGATGCTGGGGCCTCCTGGAAGTTGGGAGCAACTCTTTGTACATCAGTCAGTCCCGCTTTTGAATGAAGAGCGTCTCCTCCCTCCCCCTGAAATGTTCTCATTTCTGACTTCATGTCACCAGTTCCCATCCTGCCCCCAAGCCGTGGCATGTTCCCAGGGCTACTGATTCCTGATGGCTTTGTATTAGATGACTTCCACCTGCTCTCAAAGACTGGTGGGGACTGCTGTCTGCCTGCAGATCATGGCCTTTTTTGGAAATGTATGAAATAAGAGGGGCTGATTTATTTGCAAAGGTAACATTTTTTTTCTGAATGCAAACTGACAATACACATAGATAGTGCACAGTCCTGCCACGAGCAAGAGTAGCAATGAATTTTCATGAGCTACAGATTTCATCCATGTATCAGGCTTGTATATTCCAGCTGTCAGCCTGTATGAGAGTCCAACACTGCGTCCGTCAAAGAAACATTCACCCTCTAGAGAGCGGAGCAGTCTTTATTACTGCAATATCAGTTACAGTAGCTGCAGAGAAGTTCTGGGCAAGTGATGTCAAGACATAAGACAGACAATCTCTGTCATTAAAAAGGTAGTTTCCAAGCTGTGGTTGGCAGATATCTGGAAATCCTTGCAGTACTCCAAAGGTGGGTGTGCAAGATAACCGAGAAGGGTTAACTTTGAGGGTGCCAGAGCCGCGGCCCAGGCTGCCCAGAGAGGCTGTGGAGTCTCCTTCCCTGGAGCCATTCCCACCCCGCCTGGACGCGGTCCTGTGCCCCTGCTCTGGGGGTGCTGCTCACGCAGGGGCTGCACGGGGGGAGCTCCGGAGGGCCCTGCCAGCCCCCGCCGCTCTGGGATCCTGTGAACTTATTGTCAGAAAGCTTCAGATCACTCAGTGGGGTTGGCACATCCCCTCGAAGTATCTGGAGTTCTGAAAATTAAAAAAAAAAACAGCACTGGAAACCACTACTGTAGGAAATACCTGGGCTCTCTGGGGTGACGCCGTGAGGAGCAGCAAAATCCCGACTCTGCCCTGACAGGGTTTTTCTGTGGCTTTCTCACAGGCAACTCTTTATTTCTAATAAACTGGTTATACTCTTTTTTAAGACTTTGTTCAGTGGCAGTTTATGGAGGATGACCAGCAGAAGTGGTGAACATGTCCAAGTTATGGGTCTGAGGATCACGTGCTGCAGACAATAATAAGCATGTCAGTAGAAAGCACTAAAACTACTTCAATTTCCTGCGCTGTTGGACTGTGTAATACTCTCTAGCTCTTTGCTAACAGTTTACTAATTCTTTATAGACTAGGCACAACCGAAATCTTACATTTATGCGGGACCAATAAGTTGGTAGAGGCCTGGAGAATTGCCCAGATTTTGCTGTTCTGTGTCTATGAAATTATTTGTCTTCTGCTAAAACAGGAGGCTCCCTAAAGCTCGGGTATACAGCCACAAAGAAAAGGAACATGTTTGATAAAGACTCAGCAGTCCCTTTCCTGGCTGAGCAAACTGAGAGCTGCACATTTACTTATTTATGTATTTATTCATGGATTTATTTATTTATCTTGGGCTTCTCTAACAAAGCCAGTATCTAATCCAAGACCTTTGGGCACCCTCACACATCATTAAGAACACACTAGTGCCCCAGCAGTGATAAAGTCATTATTTGGCATGAGCTCAGGAGGCAGAAAATGTCCTCAGCCTTATGACAACCAACCTCTGAGCCTCTCCAAGCATCTTATGAAAGCAGATGGGGTGTTTCGGTATCTGTTCCACCACCATCCATTGGTTTCTGAAATGTGAGCCACTTGCAAGACCTCTCCTCCAGCTCTCTGAATCATTTTCTTGGGAAGACGCTCCAAGAAATGGAAATATTCCTATTCTGTGAACATAGCACACAAGGGACCTAGTTAGGCTGTGAGTGGCTTGCCTGGTTGTTTGCAGCAGCACAAGGGGTAGCTCTTCGGTAGGGTAACTGTTTAAAGGAAAAGACCTCCGTTCCTGTAGATGCGGTGCTCATTTGTTCATCAGGACAATGATTAAAACCACAAGTTGACTGTGTCAGCTCATGGCTTTTGGAGAAGTTCATCTGACAGATATTCTGCAGGGAAAGAAGTTGCCCAGCATGTTGGAGAGTTCTGGCAAGCACCCCGAGATGCAGGAAATGAGAGCCGAGAGAGACTGCAAAGCTGCAGAGGGGCCGCTCCTCTGCCAAGCATGCGGAATCAAGCCAAGCATGGCTGAACATCAGGGGAAAAGAACTGCCTCGATGCTTCTGACCAGCATGGTGAGAGAAACGGCAACCTGTCAACAAGAGGTTCCCCCAGGTTCTAGAGCAGGGGTTGACTACTTCTATGGAAAGGGTGGACTTCCAGCTCTAGTGATCTTTCGCTGAACATGGACCCTGGCTGATGAACTGGGATGAAGATGGAAGGCTGTAATCACCCTTTGATCAGCTGCGAAGCTCCCGTTACCATCACTGTGATGAGCGCACAGAGGTCAGCGTTGAAATATGGGGTTTTTGTAGTACAGAATATGAATTTATTATTATTTATGGTTTCTTGCCTACAGCCTTGCTCATTTGGAAAGTTGTCTGCCTTTAACGGCCGCCCTCACCTTTCCCTTTGTTTTCCTCTCAACTCTTCCTTGGTCCCTTTCTCCAGCTCTCCCCTTCTTCTTTCTTGCATCTCACCTCCCTTTCTGGAGGTTTCCCACCTGCTCATCAGTGGAATAGTCAATACTTCAGATGTGTCGTGGTTTAGCCCGGATCAACAACCAAGCCCCACGCAGCCGCTCGCTCACTCCCCACCAGTGGGATGGGGGAGAGAATCGGAAGAGTAAAAGTGAGGGAACTCATGGGTTGAGATAAAGACAGTTTAATAGGGAAAGAAAGAGCCGCGCACGCAAGCAAAGCAAAACAAGGCATCCATTCCCTGCTCCCCACGGGCAGGCGGGTGCTCAGCCATCTCCAGGAAAGCAGGGCTCCATCAC
>VZTV01094774.1:19279-39378 GCA_013400875.1 Anhinga rufa
CATCTCCGCATTATCACCACTGCTTCAGCACAAATCCAAAACACAGCCCCATGCTAGCTACTGTGAAGAAAATTAACCCTATCCCAGCTGGAACCTGGACAAGATGTCTTCATTAGGCAGTAAGTCAACACTTCCCTTGTCTACAAGCCACGTGGAGATGTTCTTCTTCTCCACTCCCCTCTCCCTCCCAAGGCTTTAGAGTCATTGAATGGTGGTTCGGTGACATCTCCAGAACATGTTTCTGTCTCAGCACCCCAGTGATAACATTTTGAGCTTTCTCTGTGCGCTTTCTCTGGGGGACAGGAACTCACACCCTGTTTCGCACCTGCAACTTGAAATTGGGTACAGTTCGAACACCTTGCATGAGCCAGCTGTAAATGCCAGGCGCCTGGAGGCAGACGGGCGGCTGGTATCAGCTGCTGTGAGTCGCATGGCACAGAAACCGCTGTTATGTAAAGCTCTTGGGTGAGGTTTGGAGGGTAAAAGGTTATTCTGTGCGGAGAAACAAAAGCCTGAATGTTTTGTATCACCAGTTCCAAATGCTCAGAAGTCATGAAGCAGCACTCTTCCTCTTCCCGTGGCTCACATCTTCCAGTTGGCTTAAAAATCATGAGTTTAGGAAAAAAAAGGAGATAATTATGGATTAGTTTTATTTCTTCTCTGGCTTTTGAAAGCAGAGCATTTTCTACCAACAGACGGGCTAGATTCTCACTTCTGTTTTGAAAAGAAAACTGAGATTCTCCAATGTCATATCACTCTGGCTTTGGATATAATGTATCATGAGAGTCAGAAGACATTCTTAAACAAGCACAAAGGTTTTCTAATCAGAACTCAAACCAGCTGGCTGCAATAGGGTTTGAACTTTGTACCATCAAATGTAAATTTGATTTACATAAAATGTAAGTTATCAGTGAAGAAATATACTGATTCTACAGCAGTCCGCCTAACATAAATGTGTGGAAGAGAATGAGTTTTACTGATCAGTTCCTTGATCCCAGGAGACAGGACACCTGCATCCTATTTGGAGCTCTGCCATTATTTGAAAATTTGCCCATCAATGTCCAAAACAATGTTATAATAACAAGTCCTTTCCTCATCTCTAATTTCTGTGATTTTATGAGTACAGCCCTACGCTGTCTAAACTTCTTGGGAAAACATACAGGGCATGCCCATGACCGTGCTTTCGAAAGAATTTGTGGGATTATGTCAGACAGTTCCCAGTGAGCCAACATCAAAGATATTGGGTTGCAGTTTTTAATAAAGCTTAACTGATCGTGACAGCTAGTTCATTCAATATTTTTGAGCTGACAGGATGGATTGGAGGAAATACCCAATTGCAGGAGATTATGCATGTACGAGGACAATGGATGCCGCTGTGTATTATTTTTAGTGAACATTAGAAAAATAATAAATTGAAATAGAATTAAAAATGGGGCTGTAAAGGAAATCAGATCTGAACACGGCATTGTTCAGGCAGTCCAGACTATCAAGGAACACTTTGGTTACACAAATAGCATGAGAAGCACAGATAGAAGATAGATTGAAAGATAGATCACTACATTTAACATGCAGTCGTGTAGCGTAGAATTGACACCTACTACTTCAGTGACAAGGCAGAGTTTAGGTCAAAAAAAGGCTATTTAAACAGCTACTGCATAGGGCCGCCTGACTCGCAAAATACTTTAGGTTGCATTGACGTCTCTTAAATTCAGGAGGTCTACAGTGGAGCAAAAATTCAGTAGCAATCTGAAGCTTTACAGCATTTGAAAAGAAAGGGGCACTTTTTTTTTCTTTTTCAGACCTACGGGACGCCAGCATCACCGGGCCCCAGCAGAGAAGGACTCGAGCAGTGTGCTTTTGTAACCCAGACAGCCAGCCGTGCCCTGGGCTGCATCCCCAGCAGCGTGGGCAGCAGGGCGAGGGAGGGGGTTCTGCCCCTCTGCCCCGCTCGGGTGAGACCCCCCTGCAGCGCCGCGTCCAGCTCTGGAGCCCCCAGCACAGACAGGACATGGACCTGCTGGAGCGGGGCCAGAGGAGGCCACGGAGGTGATCAGGGGCTGGAGCACCTCTGCTGTGGAGACAGGCTGAGAGAGCTGGGGGTGTTCAGCCCAGGAAGACCTTGTTGCAGCCTTTCGATATACAAAGGGGGCTTCTAAGAAAGATGGAGAGACTTTTTACTGGGGCCTGTAGCGACAGGGGCAATGGTTTTAAACTGAAAGAGGGTAGATTAAGGTTGGACATAAGGAAGACATGTTTTATGAGGGTGGTGCGACACTGGACCAGGTTGCCCAGAAAACTTATGGATGCCCCATCCCTGTAAGTGTTTGAGGTCAGGCTGGAGGGGGCTTTGAACAACCTGATCTAGTGAAAGATGCCCCTGCCCGTGGCAGAGGGCTCGGACTAGATAATCTTTAAAGGTCCCTTCCAACCCAAACCATGCTATGATCATGGACTGCCTCCTGCCTCTGCCCTGATGCAAGCTGAGCTCTGACCCAACCTGCCAGTGCTCAGCAGCACCTTCCTTGGGAGACCTAACCTCTAGCCTTCGGGGATGCCCTTATCACTGAGCTGTAAGCAAGACTGCAGTAGGGATGCATTTCAAACTGCTGCTGGAAGGGAGTTCTATTTTCAAGAGTCTGTTTTATTTTATTGTTTCAATGATCATTGTTTGCAACGTTCCTCTCTGCTCCCTTTAAAACAATTTTGCCAAAAACGGTGCTTCTCCCAAAAGCTGTTACTGGCAGCCCCTTTATCGTGTTCTTTTTGGTGTCTTTATTTTACCCTTTGCATTAGAGGTATATTCTGTCACTGTATTTTGTTTCCAATGCTTTTATGAAGAGTCTCATAATCACACACACAATTTATCTCAGTAAAGCGTCATAATCCAAATATTTTGAGGGGTTGGGGGTGGTTCTTTTATTTTCCTTTTTTTTCCTATGTGTTTTGTTTGTGATGATACAACAGCTAGTTTGGGGTGCTTTGTTTTCATGGCAGATATTTTAGGAGTTCATGAGGCTAGTGTTTCTTAAATGTGCTCCAAAACTCACTATCTTTCCTCTCTTCCTCCGTCTTTATCCTTCTCCCCAATTACTAGTTAGTAGGAGACTTTGCCAATCCAACAAAGTTTTTTCTCGCTTCTCTCTGCAGCCATTTTTTAAATCTCTTTTGTCATTAATATCCACCCATCTCACTTTGTACTCCTTTGTGTTGTGAAAATGTCTTGCTACTTCTTTTTCAGGAGATATTTTTTAGCTTTATTTAATATTTTCTTTGATTTCTCTTCTTTCTTTTATGCAGTGCCACAAATCCTTACTAATCCAGATGTTAGGTATGCCGTTCATGAGCCCAACCAACCACAGCTACTGCCGTGCAAAGACCAGAATATGCCCATGTTGACTTCCTGTGGTGGATCTTAAGCCTCATAGAGTGTGAAATCTGTTCTTCAGCTCAGTTCAAAAATGCTGCTTCAATGCTTTTTTTTCTGTTTTGACAAGGTTCAGTTCGACCTGGGAAGATCATGTGTCAAACAGATTTTTCACCCTCAGAATAACCATCAAATTAAGTATCAAATGGCAAAATCCACACCGAACAGATTTTGAAAAAGCGTTTGACAGACTTCCTTATGATTCATTTTGGGACACCCTGAAGTGTTGGGGTATTCCAAGAAAAATAATCAACATCACCAAGTCTTTTTTTTGGTCAGAGGACAGCCTTCACAGGTCAAGAAAAGCAGTCTTGGGCCTACGTGTTAAGTCAGATAAGGACTGACTCATGTGAGATAAGGATGAATTGTATCACCTGTTCTGTTTGGTACCACCACTGACTTCTCTAAGGGAAAACAGAGACAGTTCTGGAGTAGATGATCAAAAGATGTCATTTTCGCTGATGGAAGCTCTCTTGAGCACAGCTCAGCTGTTCCGCAGGCAGGAACCAAACCATCACCCAGCATTACAAAATCCAACATGAGGCTAATAGCTTGTGATGAAAATAAGGCAATGAGATTCCCAGAAGTTTCCAGCTCAAAGATTGTCTTTTACGGGGCAAAAGGTCACAAAAGGTGAATTTATTCATGTGCCTTGGCAGAATCATGATTGGCGAGGAAATTCAGCAGGAAATAATATCATGAATTGGCAAGGCAGCGGCTGATATTCAGGAGCCTGGATGACTGAAAACCTACAACCAACAGATCAAACTCTGGCTCCTCAGCCTAGACGTTCTTTCCACCTTTACACACAGATGTGAGTGCTGGAAACCCACCAAAAGTATAAACAAGATATTTCAATGCTTTGGAAAGCAAATACCGTAGGAAAACAAAACAAACCCCTGAGGATTAAATGGAATGAGCTTGTAAGAAATACTGGGATTCCTCAAGCTTTTGACAGCCCCTTATCTCCAGCAGGATGTATTCAAGCTATGCGAAAAACGCGAAGCCGGAGCGTCTGCCACAGCAGGTGGGACAGTAAGCAGCAGGAGAAACATATGAAGAGGTTGGCTGAAAGAATAGAAATATGAAAACCCAGTCAATTGGGGAAAAAATAGGTGAGTGAATTATGAGGAGGGCGTGCAGAGTACAACAGAAGGTAGAGAAAAATGGACCCTCAAAACAGGGTCAACCTAGATTAGGACGGAGATTCGACGAACTCTTCGGATCCCAGTCCAGTCTTTGGTCATCCTTATGGCAAAGATATTTTTCTCTGTAATAAGTAATCAGAGTTTCCCTTATTGCAACTTCTGTCATTGCCTCTTGCCCTTCTGCTGTGCATTTTCAAGAAGAGTTTGTCTCCATCTAGTCCATATCTTCCTGTCAGGTAGCTGAAGGGAGCAGTAAGCTCTCCCCTTAGACCTCTCTTCTCTTCTCCTCTGTGGGTTTAGCCAAGTCCCAGTAACAGTCTCCCAGGAAATGCCCAGACCCTGTTCAGAAGCTAATTTCAGTCCCTACTTTTCCTAGTAGGGAAGATGGACAAGACCACCTTGCTTTTTAAGAACAGTTAATGTAGCTATTTGGATGCAAGGCTTCTCCTGTTTCAGTTATCTGTGCGCACAAAGCCAGCTTAGCTCTTGATGATGTGATGGCAGGGCTGAACTCAAAGTGATTGAACAAATTCCCATGGGGTGAAGGAGAGGGAGGGAGAAATCCCACCACGAAGTCTACAGGACATCTGCAGCCTTGAGGACAAGAGGTCCTCAGGTAAACCACCCAGCTGCCAAATCTGCAAGGAAAACACCACAAATCAATGCAGGGAAACAATCCAAGAATTATAATGCAATGGATAGTTGAGCCATGACTACCTTTGAAGACCTGGGCCTGTTTTGGAGCTGGGTTCCCTGACACCCTACAGCGACTGGGAGTCCGTTGGCCTGGGCAACCCCTTCCTGCGCACCTGAGATGAGCACACAGCTCGTCAGGGAAAGTTTCAGGCCAGTGAGGCTTCCAGGACCTCTTGCTTCCATCTTCAATGTGAGAGAGAGAAGCAAAAGTGAAACATAACCTACTATTAGCTTTTCTTCTCTGTGGCGAGTAATGCCAGAGGACCCCTGAGAAGCTTGAAGGATGCTTTAAATGGTGTTTGCAGATAAGTGCTTCTGGAGTTCCCCAAGAGTGTGTTTAAAATGGAGGCAATGCATTTCTGTGTTTTGGAATAGCTTTGACCTTTCAGAGTAGCTTCTGAGCACAAGAAATACACCTTATCAGCAGCTACATACTTCAATCCAGCTAGGTGAACACACATGCAGAAACAAGCTTTTAAAAAAGACCTCCAGACTGTGCGTTCAGCAGCACGAAAAGGAATGAACTGTTAGCCAGACCTGAAGAACAGGATACAGTCCTCCAGCAACAGCAGCTGAACTTGCAGCAGTCACCAGCTGGCATAAATTGAAATAGCTCAGCCTCAGTCTCCAGGTGATATAAATCAGCTGAGTTCCAGCACAGCTGATCTTGGTGTAAGGGATAAATCTGTGTAGTGCTCACCCTGGCTCTTTCTGTGTTGGGGGTAGGTGCATCTGATCCTCTAGGCGAGGGAAGGTCTTGGCAAGCATGGCTCTTCCTCCTTGTCTGCTTTTGGGGAGAAGCCAGGTTGTTCAACAGGGGCTGAGCATACCAACGTAAAGCATTGCTATAACATAAGGAGGGAGGAGAAGCAGGAGGAAAGGGAAAGGCGGAAGGGAGGCAGAGGAGACCCAGAAAAAAAAAAAAAGAAAAAAATAATCTGTGAGATGGGGAAAGGGGAAAAAAGAGATGACAAAGAAGAAATGAAAAAAAAGAGAGAAAATATGAAGCAAGAAGCATGAAATATGGACAGTAAAAAGAGGATAGGAGCTAGGATAGGGGAGATTTAAGGTTTCAAAAGAGGGTGACTTGAAGAAGGGCACAAAAAGGAAAGAGAAGGAGGATGGAGTGAGGAATGTCTCGGAGGAGAAGAGTGCCTTCATCCTCCCCCAGGTTGGGGGAGAAGGGAGGTGGCTTTTTGTTAGTTTTCCTTCAAAAAGGCTATTTACTGAGCTAATGGTCTCCCTAGCCAGAACTCAGCCAAGTAATTTGTCTGTGTCCCCCAGCCCCTCCCATGCAAGCCTGTCTGCCATCCACGTGCAATCTGTTTTGACAAAAAACAAAGCCGAAGTCTCGGCGACCCTCTCTGTGGCCCCCCACACTCCCTCCCACACGTGTGCACGAACACGTTAATTCCTAACCAAACAATTCAGGGGCTGTTGGCTGGGTGCGTGTCCTTTGGCTGCCCTGGTGTAACCCCCAGAAGCAGCGGAATTAAGCCCTTCTCTTTAAATATTTTTGAATGATTCGCTCCAGTGAAAAGTGAAATCTGGAAAAATGCTGCCATGTGCAGGAGCTGTCTGAGGCCTCCCCTGAAGCCCCAAACCCCACTAGAACCTTCACCTCCCCTGGGACCAGTGGCTGAGACCAAAAAAAACTCCTCCTGGGCTCCCTTCCAGCTTTAAAAATATATTATTTATAGTACACAAACAGCCAAGGGGAGCTTTTGTTTGTTCTTTCCATCTGTCCCTTGCAGCACTGAAATCCAGCCTGCAAAGGGATGCTCAGGGCACCAAAGGTGACGGATATCTGTGGTAAAAGCAAGGGAAAGGGAACTTCTTTTTATGCGGGACTCGGTGCTGCAAGTGGACGCAGAGACGTAGGAACTGTTTTCAAACAGGCTGACCCAGTCACTGCTCATTGCATCGATCTGGAAAAGGACTTTTTTTTTGTCCTTTTCGTTTTCCCAGGAACTGGATAAAAGCATGCCTTTCAGAAAGCTAAAATCTTATCTTCAAGTGAGGCTAAATTAATTTGTGTTCCTCACCATGTCCTTCCCTTCTTGGGAAATTCATAGGAAAATGTAAGAAGACCCACAGTTGTAAGATAATATATCTTTCTTCCTTTGCCCTGCCTTGGAAAGTTCCTTCCTGACTTGCATTTGTTAGAAGCTGGCATGTGTCCTGAAGCAGGCAATTTTGCATGAAACTGTTGTGAGTACCAAAAGAGATCTAAATAAGCCAGGTCTGAGCATTTCACTGATTGTCTATGAATGCGTCTCCTCTCTCGTCGATGCTCTGGACACGACTCACTCCCACACGTGCTCCTCTGAATGATCATCATGCAATTCACCTCTTTTTGTCCCTGGCTTTTGTCTTTGTAAGAATAACAGCCCTAAGACTGGGGACTTCTTAGGAGTATTACCTTCTAAAGAAGTGTGGCAATTCCCTAAATACCCCTTTCTACCTTCTCTAAATTCGCGCTCTCTGGGTTTGGGGGATTGTGGGGAGCGCGTGTAAGCCTGAATTTCATGCCTTGACATTTGCAAGCCGTCGAAAAAACAAACCTTGAAACCAGCCTCCCAACTATGGGGCCAGGCAGGTCAGTGGAAGCAGAGCATTACAAGCAACTCCCCACTGTACTATGGAAAGAACAAAAAAACCATGATTTAAGAGCAACGTTGCTTCAAAGCCAGAATCCTCCTTTGGCTCTGGGGCAGAGGTGTGGGTTAAAACAAGCTTTGCCTACAATGCAAAGACCATACGCCTGAGAGGGTGCGATACCCAATGCATTGATGCTTTCTGCAGTTCAAAGTGCCTGAAATGATGTGGCTCCAGCTCACAGGCGTGGTGTTTTCATCTGAGGGCTGTATTGCCCATCCTGTGGCATGGCATGAGGTCTTGTGGCTGACCATGCAAGGTGCAGGAACAGGATGGGCATACAGATCCAGAAAGGCCCCTGTCTCATACTTGCTGCCAGGAGGAAGACGTCTGTGGTGAGAACCACCGTTAGTCACGCACCACAGTCTGTCCTGGAGGAAATTACCTCATTAAATGCAATGGAGTGAAAGAATAGTAAGTGCAGCGTGCATGATCAGTGGAACAGGACCAGGCAGAGAAATAGGGAATCACATATTTTGACCGTGCAGAGGACTGCCTCTGTTCTTCGGATGCATGCAAACACAGGCCACGTGCTGCTCTAAGAGCGCAGCCATCCCAGGTGAGTTGTCTGCTCTGTTAAATGCAGACCCTGCCTCTGTGTTCAGCCAAAAAATGTTGCACCTCTATGAACACTGGTTTTGATCTTCCAAAACACCTTCCGTATTTGTATTTGAGGCTGTGGAGTCTCCTTCCCTGGAGCCATTCCCCCCCCGCCTGGACGCGGTCCTGTGCCCCTGCTCTGGGGGTGCTGCTCACGCAGGGGCTGGACGGGGGCAGCTCCGGAGGGCCCTGCCAGCCCCCGCCGTGCTGGGATTGTGTGATTTCTTAAGCTTGCTGCCCTTTGGCCTTGTCCCCCGCTCTTCCCTGACCTCTCCTTCTGCACCTGGATCTGCTGCAGACTCTTGCACTGGTGATTCCTTCAGCAGAACAAGAGGGTGTGTTAGGTGCTTCCTGGCCCTGGGCTTATCTTGTACTTCTTGAAAGAAAAAGGAGAGTTTTTTAAGTTTTAATACTGGATCCTATCTATCACTACATTGCAGAGCTAGACCAGATCACTCTCCTGTGGGTGTTTCTCTCCCTTCTGACCACGGCCTCTCAAATTGTGGTTCACCTAAGTTCACTCTGACCCCAGCTGTTGTGTATTTACCTTTCTCTTTTCCTCAGAATAGAGGGTATTAGCATGATGTGTTTGACACCCCCTTCCCTTCCCTCCAAAGTCCCTTGGGAGGGAATGAACACATCAACACCTAACACTGGCTCACAGAGGCTGGGGGAGGGGGCTGTTGATTTTGGGTTGGAAAGATTGCTAACATTAAATAAACAATATGCCAGACCAAAAAAAAAAATAATAAAATGTTCCTCGTTTCATAACTCCCTGGATCTATTTGCAAAAATTTAAGCTCACCAGAAATCAGATCTTTGTTTGGAGAGGGAATTGCGGAAGGGAAACACTAAGATGTTAGTCGACACGTACAGAAAAAAAAAAATAAAATAAAAGCGAATTGAAGGACATGGAACCAGAAAGTCCTTTATGGGCCAGTGAATCCATCCCAGGCAAACCCAGGCAACCACAACATATCATTGCTTTCCTAAAGTGATCAAGCCTGTATTTAAAATGTTGAGGTTATTTGCTCCAAATAGCCTTCTCAGAGGATAACAGCAGAATCTCCCTGCTCCTGTGGTCACAAACTTTCATGTCCAAGCTAAATTTATCCACAGCCACTTTGCCAGCACCGCTTCTCTCTTCCTTCAATGTCTCATCATCCATGTCTGCGAATAGAAAACAATCACGACTTTGTCAGCTCTCATTTTGCTGAGGGAAATAAATCAAATCTTCCTGGAAGACAATTTCTCTTTTTCCTGATCCTCCACCTAGTGTCGGTTCCTCCTGTTTGGTTGATCAAAAGTCTCCGAGACTCAATGCGAGGTCTGAGCACACCTACAAGAAAGGCATGAAGACTGCCTCATCGCTGTTGGAAGTACCTTGCTTGATACCTCCCTCCTGAATAACTGAGTTTTGCTAAAAAAAAGACATCGCTCTTTCAAATTTAATTAGCATGCAGAGGGCTTTTTTGCATTACGTCCAACCGAAAAAGCAGAAATTTTGGCTATGAATCCTCAACTGCAGGGCTTTTCATTGCTGTTCTCATTATGCCACTTGCCGAGGCCATGTGTTTCTTACTTCCCACCCAATATTGCAGACTTTCTCTGTAATGAAAGTGCTTCCCACCTGTCTCTCAGTAGCCGATTTCATCAGAGCACACTCACTTTTCCGAGGGAGGTTATAGTCAATAAATTTGGTTCCAAAATTTATCCTCAAACTGCTCTATTATACTAACCTCTTTCAAGTATTACAGAGTTTCTTTTGACAATACCTATTCTTGTCTCCTTTCTAGACAGTTTTAATGTTATTTCTGTTTACTATTTAAATCTCTGTCTTTGTCTTAACGAAAGACATGCAATGTGGCACCCTTTCAAAGGCTTTACTGAACTCTGGGCACACAAGGTTAGCTTCATTTCCTTTATCTATAAAATATTTCACTTTTGTCTGGCTGAGATAAGAGTAGTAGACACTTAAATTTCCCAGAAAATCAGTTTTTCTACTTTTAAAGCTAGGAGTCACCTTGCTGTAGCACTGTCAAACAGTTCTAGTCCCACCTTGATAAAGGTTTCTAAAATCCATGTCATCAGATTTGCAGAATCATGTGCCAGTTCCTCTTGCATTCAGGGACAGAGAAGATCCAGTCTCCTTTCTTCCCCTCTCCAGCTGTAAGAGTTGCCTGGATCTTGCTTCACCTCCACCTCATACTTTGTCTTCACCTAATCTCAGAATGACTGAGTTTGGAAGGGACCTCTGGAAATCATCTAGACCAAGGCCCCTGCACAAAAGAGGGTCAGCTAGAGCGGGTTGCTCAAGACGTTGCCCATTAGGGTTTTGAATATCTTCAAGTATGGCAACTCCCTCATTCATTCCTGTTTGCAGCATCACCGCTTTTAATGAGAACTCAAACACTTTTCCTTTATTTTTTATGCCATGCTCAGAGCACATTTTTTTCTCTAAATTATACTCAATGAGTAGTGGCTGCGTTTCTTATTCCTATAATGTCTTTTTATTGGCATAGCTGAAAACCTTTCTGTTCTCTATTTCAGTACCTCTCACCATGGACCAGATCAGACCCTCCTGACAGCGCACGCTTAATCCCAAAAGCCTGCTAGTCTCCCAGGTAGAGCTTGTCTAATCAGTCTACTTTATTGTTGTTGTATTTTTTTATCTTTCTTGCTATTTCAAGATTCTCTGCTTATTTCTATTTTCTTCTGCAGGAAAATTGATCTGGTTTCATGTTCCATCAGAGTCACAATTTTCACATTCAAAAAGTTCCAGTCTTCCCCTGTTGCTCCTTATCTACACAGAACACTCGTGATGGTCAGTCAGAAACTCTGCAAATGTTTGTGTGTTAATGAAGGTGCTGGGGCACAAAACGGAAGACCTGGAACTACAAGTTCAGGATATGAAATCAGACATTAAAATGATAAAAGAGACTTGGTAGGAAAAGAATAGGAAGATCTGTTCCTAAGAAAGGATAGAAATAAAGAAAAAAGGGAAATATTTACAATATACGTTCATAATGTGCTAGACTGGAAAGAAATAAAAATTTATATTTTTTTTTGTCAAAGTAACTTCATAGGAAATACAGCAGGAGGGGCAGAACCAGGAGTCCTCTATTGACAGGAGAACCAGGAGTTCTCTCTCTGAGTGAAGTGTAGGCTTAGATGAAGACAGCAAACTCTAAGAATTATAAGACAGAGAAAATCTGCAGAGAGTCATGCTGTTGTGAAAGGATTTAGCCTCATCTGTCTCCCTCTACCTACCTAGCTATACGTTCCAGAAACTCACTGCTAGGTGTGACAGCCTAAGGGTTTCATCAATAAAATGCCATTGAATATGTTCACTTCTTGCAAGAAAATGCTGTACCCAGAGAGCCGAGGCTCAGTTGAAAGAGGTGAGGAAAACTCTGGTGAGAAGGTTCTTCCCTTTTCCTCGTCACTTCTAACGTGTGTCTTGCAGGAATACACTGATCTATGACTGCATAGTTCAATCATATGTAAATTAACCTAAAAGACAATAGCACTATTATATTCTAGCAACACATTGCTTTCAAGTGACCTCTTTACGTCCCTGTTTCAATCTTAACTTGGAAATCCTTTTACTTGCTAAACATAAATTCCCAGCCCTGCGCAGCCACAAGCTCTTTGTTTAGAAGATAAAGGAATGAATCATTTTAGAAATGCTCAAGTGGTTTACAATATGCAATGAAAAATAGACATTGTGTTTAAAATAGGTGGCTGTACAGTGTATTTTTTTATAAAATTGTGTTTTGCAATTCATATCCCATAGAGGACAGCAAGCTGACAGCAACAGAAACATGAATCCAGGGTGAGTCAGGGTCAGTTTAGTTTCAGTGCGTGGATCACTCCAACTCCTCTGAGAATGGTGCTGTTCAGGAACTTATACACCAAAAAAAAATCCTCAACCAACCTTGTGAGTATGTGTGTGTCTCCTCATCCGCAGGACATAACAACTAATTTTTAATCCATTCGCTCATTTGTTTATAGCATGTCCTGGATGGCTCTATCATATGTCTTCCTGACTCAAGGCCACCGGGTTGTGAGGGTAAGTCCCCTCCCTGCAGGATGAATTCTTCCCTCTGGAGCACAGGGAGGTTCATGGTAGGGTTAGAAGAGACATGAGCCTGGTGTCAGGTCACCATGACACAGCATCAGGCAATGCATACCTCATCTTGTTCTACGAGTCCCTGAAAAAAGCACCTCTAGACCCTGAGATTTATTGTTGGGGGTAATTAATTCCTCAGGTTGTGAAGAGATGGGAGAACACACAGATCCTGGCATGCTTTATTCATTTTTCTCTCTCTCTTTCCTATTCCCTCCCTGTTAGTGTGCTTCCTGAGCATGAGAAAAAGGTTAAAAACACGAATCCTAAGTTTTTAGAAGCTTTGGAAGCCAGAGATAGTTCGGTGTGCACTCTGGGTCCTGGGGGAGCTGCCTTCAGTGCCTTGTCCATAAACTCTGTGTGTGGTCTCAGCGAAGTCACTGAAAGTCCAAATTTTTTTCCACCTAGATGAACTGCCTAAGTTAAGAGCCAAAGACGAGCTTTGCAAGACCTCTCCTGAGCTGTCAAAAAGCGAGATGGCTAGGCAGGCTGGTTGGTTAGGTTCTTCATGTGATCAGTGCAGAGGGACTGAGTGGCTCCAAAGATACACGGTGGTGTAAATCACACCTTGGTGCTCATCACTGTTAAGGGGGGTGTAAGTCACATGTTGTTCTTTCCCCATGCATAACTAATGTGGAGTAGGTTACCAATGTAGGATCTCAGAGTTAGTGGGGAACCAGTCTGGGTCAGCATCAGGGTGCAGTCTCAAGACTCTTGGACCAGCTCCAGGAGCAAACCCGTGAGTCCCCGTGGCACAGTGCTTAGCTGTGGTGTTTCCAGCCTGCTTGCTATGACAGAGCCATCTCTGATGCAACAGGAAGAACAATAACCTCAGCATCCTCCTTGCATTGAGCAAGAGGTTATATACTTTCAAGGACAAACGGGCTCTCAAAGTTCTGATAAAGCTCAAAAGACACCACTGAATCAGTCTGCCTCAGCAAGCCATGCGGGTTTCCTATGGCTTGATAGAAACTCTGCCTGACAGTCCAAGGAGCACCCTCACATTGGCACTTAAAGGTGCAAAAAGTCTCACAGCCTGCAGCTCTTCAGAGGGACTTCTTTTTAATAATCAAGCTTTGCTTCTGGTTTCAGTGCAGCAACTGCCCAAAGCTGTTGCAGATTTAACAATAATCTACATTTACGTTCATCATCCCATGCTCTTGTCCTGGCACGTTGCTCGCAAGTATAACGTTGAAGGCTCCCCCCAGTAGAGGCATGCTTTACCTCATCCTTTTCCTGCAGAATTAGCTCTTGGACTGTCCCATTTCTACATGCACTTCATGCATGGCTGAGATTATACCTTCAGCCCAGGTGATTCTAGGGAGCAAAGTTTCTAATCAAAATGAAATCAGATCAACCAATTTCAGTAATACCACAAGTCTCTTTGCCTAAGGCTTGCAACACCAGTGAACCTCTGCAGTGGTAGCCAGGTGTGGTGTGTCTGAGAAGAGCACACCCTCGTGTGTCTTGCTTCTTATGTGCACACATAGTCCTACCACACTGGGGGCAATTGCACGCTCTGTAATTTTTGTTCAGGGCAAGTCTAGAACGAATACCTAGGAACATAAAGGGAAAGACTAAAATGGTCTTGTGGAGTGCATCTTATGGAGAAGCCTTTTTCAGGGTCTGTTCATTATGGACTGAGAAACTCACCCTGTTTATCCGGCATTTCTTCTTATCATGCCAATTTAAATGAAGTCACCGTAGTCCTCTCTGAATATTCATCCAGCTCGTGGAAACTGCCAAGCACAGCAGAAAACGCGAGGCATTCTAGAAAGAAAAATAACCATGAAAAGA
Source organism: Anhinga rufa (assembly GCA_013400875.1). Classification (NCBI taxonomy): domain Eukaryota; kingdom Metazoa; phylum Chordata; class Aves; order Suliformes; family Anhingidae; genus Anhinga; species Anhinga rufa. The sequence goes on from VZTV01094774.1 coordinate 33,732, forward strand.
GAGCTCTCTGATATCCCCAAATGACACAAGACAAATCAGGTTTATGAACTGAACTAGGGAGGTGAAGGGGGAGGGAACGGCTCCATTTGCTGGACCTAAAACCCAGGCTGAATCCTGAAGAAACCCCTTTTGAGTTATGAAAACACTGAGTAGACATTTATTCTGGTGGTGTTTCTTCCTCCACCCTCTCCATTTTCACATGCTCTGGTATTACTGCAGTCTTCTAGGATCAGACACAGAGTCACCACATCTCTGGAGAGCACTTCACTTTCCATTTGTCTTGAGCCAGCCATTATGGATTGTGAGTTTTGGAACCTGAGATCTTGCCTAAAGGGCTCTGAATAAGTGCCATGCTGAACCCTTTTGCCTAATAACATTTTTGCTTTGTTGAAACTAGACTTGATGGAACCAGCCTTCCACAGTCTGCTTTGGACCATTTTGGTCATGTCTACACAGAACAGAGAAGCAGTGCGTCTAAGTCCTCAGGACAGCAGCAAGCTTAGCTGGTGCATCCAGACTGTGTTGCAGATTTACTCCTGTCCCAGAGGGCTTATTGATGCTCTGTGCCACATATGCCACATGCAGATCTCATCCTAGCGCCTGTTGCAAAAGTAGAAATCTCTCAACTATGCAAAGATGACCTTGTCCTTCCCCTCCCTGAGGACCACAACTAGCCTGAGAGGTCATTTGAGCAAAACCAGAAGTCCTGCCGCCTTCTATCTTCGCGCAGTTGCTATCCCTGCTATTGATAGAGTAACAAAAGTGGTTCAGCTTCTTTGCAGACTTATAGCCAGAAAAGACTGTCCCTGCCGCAGGGAAGGAACAGCCTGATGACCCAACATAAAGAGGAACCACAGGGAGTGGGGTGGAAAATTATTCACAGGCTCAGTGGTGATGCTTCACACATGCCTGCCTAGTTAAAATACTATATCTTCAAAGTAATTGTTCTGGACACGTTTGTGGCATTCCTTCTATGGTTGGGAAATGCTCCTTCAGAAGGCAAGACTATATGTGCTGGGGTAACAGCTGCTAACTTCTGACAGTTTTCTTAGAGCAAATGATTATTTTTTTCCCAGCAAACTGGGGTCTGTATGATTTTTTTTCCTGAAATAGCAGGCCAGTGCTGTCAGCGTTTTCTTTGAACAACGGAACAGTTCAGGGAACATTTGATTTTCCCAGTTATTTCCAGTTTTGCTGACCAGATACGTTACTTATCCCTTTTGAATGCTGTTTTTTTATAAACACGTTGCAAATAAGTCTCAATGTACCAATGTTGTTACAATACTGGAAAATTATAAATAGCAAAATAAGAAATTGAGATATTTCAGGCAGCCTGAACTGGGTCTGTACATTCAGAAAGAGAGAAATGTGACCTTCTTGTATCATCTCTGTATCTTTGTAGAGCTGAAATAGAAGAGTATACTGTACACCTCTTGTTTTAGGGATTTGGGCTGTTGCAACACCTCAGACCCCTTCTTCCCCACTTTTCCACGTTGTAGATAATGACACAGAAGCTCCTTGTTGGAGTTGTTCTCTCTCTCCTGTTCCAAATCAGCATCACATAGCAGTGGTGCTATGAAGTGGTGAGTGATGAGGAGTGGTGAGACCCAAATAAACCATCCTTTTTTTTTTTGCTGTGTAGTCCTGGAGTTGTTTTGGTTTTTTTTCTTCAGAAAACACAGAGTTTCTTGTTCGTCCTGCCTGTAGGAGAGGTCAGGCTGAGCTCAAGACAAAGCTGCCATCAGTATTGTGGGCACGGTGGCTCACAGACTTGCAGTTGGGAGTGGGAAAAGCAACCGTATTTCAAAACAAAGATCTGTTCCTACCCATCCTTCAACTGCAAACACAGACGACGTGCTGCGGTGGAGCACGCGGACCAGACGTCCTGTTTTGTAACTGCCACTGAAGGAAGTGGGGCCCACGGGCCCGGGCCCTGGGCTGCAGGCAACCAGGCTGCTTAAATGTGCGTTCCCTGAAGTAGTTTTGGGGGCGTATATAGCAATGCCCAACCGTGGTCCAGAAGTTAGCTCAAACAAGCTCCAGCAGGCAGTTTGGATGGGGCCACGCCGTTGTTAACAGAAATGAATTGAACGTGCAACCGTATGGATGCAACCCATGATGTGTTCCTTGCCTTCGTGGCTCGTGAATGCTCTGTTGACCATTTTATTTAGGAGGAAAGGTGTAACCCCTCCGCTTCAAGGCCACCTTTGAAGCTGCCAGGCTTTTCTTGGTCTAGCTTGCAGACAAGGGCTTTTCTTTACGTGACAAGGTGAAGCAAACGGTTCACCTGGGGGGGATGAGAAGGGCTATCACACTTGAAAAACATTTTGAGAATCAAACACCTTTGAAAACAACACCTTGTTCACCTTGAGAACAAACAGCAGTGCTGTTAAAAATGTAAGGGTGATCCCGGGCTGCTTCCAGATGAGGTATCTGCAGTACGGTGGTAGACGGAGAAGAATATTAGTGCTGCTGCACAAGGTAGAGGTGAGAACCCTCCGGCGAGGTGGCCATGGTTCTGTGGTGCAAAGGTCTGGTGAGCCATGTCCAGAACGATGGAATCCAAATGGAGTCACCCAAAAAGAGGGGTATTAGGGTGCTGGAAAATGGCTTGTTGTTATTGCCACAGCTGGAGAAAAAGGGATTCTGTTTCATCCTAGCAAAACAGAGGCTGATGAGGACCAAATTTCTTGTTATAAATAAGTTAAGGGGTAAATAACAAGGAAAAAACCGACCTGTTTAAGCTGAGGGAGGTGTTGTGCATAAGAACAGATGGGATTTTCTCAGCGTGAGTTAACGTGGGCTGGAAGGGAGCAGTGGATCCATGCCCACCGGAGCAGCGAGAGCCTGCAACCGCCTCGGTGCAGAGAGGGAGGAAGGCAATGAGCCTCGGCAGGCAAAGAGCAGCGTGCGAAGGGCTCCCGGCGGCTGAGGATGTCGGCAGAGCGAGAGGTCGGCTCTGTGGTTCAGGAACGGCTGCCTGCCCTTAAACTCCTAACTCAGGACTGCTGCGTCTTGGTTTATTGCTGTAGCTCCATCATCCACCTGACGTGCAGTTTACATTTAGAGACATAAAAGGAACATGCTGCTAAAGCCAATCGGAGCCTTTTTATTAATTAAGAGGGTTTTTAATTAACTGACTGCCTCTGGGAAAAAAATATTCCATTCGTCCACTCTGACTGAAAATATGAGGGATTTCCTCTAAAGGTGACTAAAAATCTAGTATTGTTCCCTCCTTTCTTTCTACAGCCCCTACTTTTATCCTGAAAAGTATTTTATTTGGAGTCCTGATTTTTCTGTAGGAGACCACATTTTTTTTCCTATTTGGTGCAAAAGTGAAAGAGATCAATTAAAGCACAAAATAATAGTAATAAAAAAACCCTCCGAAAATGTTTTCAGAGGGCAGTAACAATTTCCCAGCCAAGCCCGCCAGAGATAGAAAGGCAAAGATTTGTGAGGCAGCACGTGCCGCCTGTAAATTTACCTTGATAAAGGAATTTGGTGCTGCCTCCCCTCCCACACTGACGCCACGCGCTGCTGAAGAGCTCCAGGCAATCAGTGGGAAAAGCACGTGAGGATGTGTGCCAGGTTTAAACGGTGACCCTGAATTTAGAGAAATCTCTCCTGGCTTCACCTTTCCCAACTGCAAAGTGCAGCCGATCACGCCTGGCGGCTGAGCTCACAGGAGTGTGGGTAGAGTTAAGACAACGTGCGTAAAAGGCTTTGACCGTGAATAAGTGCCTGTTACTATTAGATAAACATTCTGAAAAGTTCATTCATATAAACATCTGCATTGTTACTTAGGAAATTCCTTTGAACTGAATAGTACTTAGCCATTCAATATGACAAACACTGTCATGCCCAACGACCTCTTTTTGCCCCCAGAAAGTAATCAGGCCATGCAAAGGAGCACTCACCAAAGCCCAGCTCTCAAGTGAGGCCCAGGCATCGTTGGGACTGGGCTTCGTTTCCCTGGGGCTCAGGCTCTCTGTCCTTCAGAGAGAAGGAAACTGAGGCACCAAGCAGCTGCAGCAAGTGACATCGTCAAGGACCAAGCTGCATCCTCCCCAGCTTGAACATACATCTGCGTCCAGTAACTAAGTCTGTTTTAGGTAGCATCTCCAAGAAGCTTATCTGTTTGTTAAAAATCAAAACTTTTCCTTGGCTGCCATTTGGCTGATGGCTCCTCTCCAGTTCTGGAGTGTAAATGAAAAGCTCCTTAAAACAATTAAATAAATACATGTATAAAGTAACTCCTCCGAGCCCTTTTCTCTACCAACCTCCAGATGCCCCCGATGAGTGGAAGCTTTACAGCTCACACACTGGAGGTTGTTGCCCACGTGTGTTTTTCCTTTGTTTGGGTTATTCTGATTATTGTTTACTTTTACTCCTGGATTTCTTCCTGTTAGGAGCATGTGTCATTTCCTCATCTGCTCTTCTGACCTAATCCAGGGACATCATGCCTCTCTCATCCTTGCAGCGGGGCAGTAGCACAGTTCACTGTAAAAAAGGGTGCCGATCTGCTTTTGGCTGTTCGTAACGGTAATGCACAGATCTCTGTAAATTATCTCATGTTCCAGGATGACCTAGAGGATTCCAGGCAAACCTGGAATACGGCGTCTTCTGAAGGCACCAAAATATTTTAACAAACTTGAGTAATAAAACGTGTGAGTTATCTTGTACTGTAAGTCTCCAGTAGGACTGATTATGCCAGCTCATGAGCGCTTACAAAAGGCTTTCACGATTTAGTTGAGACGGCCAGAAAATACAGCAATTTCTAGGAATACATTCTAGAAAGATGCTTTAAAGCGAGTTGTGACTGCAGCTGTGTGTGGGGAGGACTAGATCCCTGGATTTCAACCTGTGGGCCGTGGACTCCTGGGGTTGGTGGTTTATTTCTAAGAAGGCTGTGAAGCAGACTTCAGCCTGGGAGAAACAGGTTGTTCCATGCTCGTCAGAGATCTTCAGGTACAAAACTCCTGCAGGGAGTCACACCTCCCCTGGAACATCTTTGGGGATCCACAAGGCACAAAAAAGACTGAAAAGCCCTGGAGTAGGCAACCTCTGCCAGTCCTATTAGCCCAGGGTTTTCATTACCCTTAGCCTAACACAAACCTCACCGAGACCCTTCATGTGAAAAGATCTTCGTAGCAGAGAGCAGAAGTCCTGACCGGCGGAGGGAGGACCCCTGCACTCACCCCCAGGTTCATGATGTGCAGCTGACACCTTCTGATTCCCTGCAGTAGAGGGCAGCAATGACACACACACAATAGCCACTTAATTACAGTTGGATTCGGAAAAAATATATATGTGCAAAGTGCCTAAAAAAAAAAAAAAGTGAAAAAAAACAAAGTGAAAGAAAAAAAAAACCCTAGCTCCACTATAATAAGATCTAAGGTCAGGGCTTTTCTTTATTTTTGCAGTGACTGATTTCATTAACATCTGAAACACTGGGAGGAGAGCAAGAAGGGAGACTGCAAGGAAAGGGGATGTGGCACTACAGTCATTCCAACGGAGCAAGTACCCGCGGCCGTCAATTGCTGCAAGAATCCTGGCGACCTCATGGCTTCCCTGGAGGGCTTCAAATTCAATAGAGCCCAGGGAAAGATTTATTAGCTTGGAAGAAATCACAGGATCCCAGAGCGGC